>VZTI01002699.1:202130-213054 GCA_013397865.1 Struthidea cinerea
GCCGGGGGGGGGAACGAGCGGGGATGGGAGGGCGGACGGCGAGAGGCGAGGGACACGTTTAGTGCGGGGGAGCCGGTGGGGCGGCCTTTCCCAGAGACCCCCTCACACTGACGCCTCACCGCGATCCCTGACGGCGACCCCTCCCACCGGCCCCCTCACACAGATCGGCCACACCGGCCCCTCACACCCACACAACCCCGGGTCCAGAACATTCCACGCTGCCTGGAGCCCGCGGCCTCCCCGCCCCGAGGAGCGTCAGTGCTGCGGGCTGTTTGTGGCACAGGCTCGTGTCAGTGCCCGGGACTGTGTGTGCCACGGGCTCGGCCCTTCGGGGCCGGTGTCACCCCCGGGTGAGTGACGCCCAGCCGGAGCACCGCCGTGCCGCTGTCCCCAGCCCCATCCGCACGGTGTCACCTCTGTGCTGACGGGAGGGTCTTGTTTAGGTCTCCGCAGCTGGGGGTGTTGAGGCCGAGTACGCAGGAGCATGAGGTGGCACTGCTGTGGCACCGTGAGGGGCCTCCCTGAGCACTGGTGAGTCAAGGACACGCTCTGGATCTCACTCCAGATCAGGCTGTGGAGTCTTCCTCTTGAGGAGCTGCCCTGCTGCTCTGAGAAGAGCGCTGGTACATCACAGTCGCAGACTGATTTACAGCACGCAGTGTTTATTGACGGTGCTAGTAATGGACTATTCCAAGGCGTGATGAGGCCTCAATAGCTTGCCAGGACCTTGAGAAAAGTGCTTGAGTGGCACATTTGTTGAGGGAAGGGATGGATGGAGAGGCTTTCCACCCATCGTGGCGCTGGAGCAATCACACTGGAGCTTCACTGTGTGTCACTGAGCGCTTGGGGCTGCCCCAAGCCCTGGCATCTGTCTCAGCCACGGAGATGGGAGGTGCAGCAGCAGTGCTGAGTGCCAGACAGCTTTTGCCCTGGCAAGAGAAGCTGAGATGCCCGTAGGATCATTGGGAAGGGGCAGGAAGTCGGGTGGGGACCACCCCAGCTCCCTGTGGAGTGGCACTGCAGGACAGAAAGCGGCTGTCAGCCCAACATCTCGCTTCATTTGTGTGCATCAGCATCACAATGCGGTAGAGATTCCTCTGTGGACTGATCCACACACCCAACATGCCTGACTGCACATGCATTCCTTGTTGGAATAAGCATGGAGAGCAAGAGCTGGCATCATCTCATGCAGCCCACCCGCCTCAATGGTGCTCTAAGGAAAGGTTCCCAGTGACCAGTTCTAGCAGTTCTGACACTCTAAGCAGCAGGTTAGAATCAACAGATGCAAAGAACCACTTATATTTTGAAAAAATGTATAAACTTGACCCAAAAAAAACTTGTTTCAGTGCTTTATCTCATCATCTCACACAATGGCTTTGGTTGACCACTAGAAATGATGTTTTCTGGGTGTTCTTTACCTGCAGCAAAATGAACAGAAGAAATGAAAAATCACCTCCTAGGGAAAAAAGAAAAAAAACCACAAGTAAGTTGAATTCATCTGGGTTGTGTTCAGCTCCAGAAAGCTGTCAGCAGGCTGAGGATATGACATTAGGGTTTTTTCCCTTCCAGTGCTTACACATCCCAGCCAGAGCCCTGGGATGGCCAGGGAAGGGCAGGATTTGTGCGTGTCCTGTCATGTTCCCAGGGACCCCTCTCTGCTGGGACAGGAGGTGTGAAGGATGTTCACCAGCCAGAGTACGAACTGGCTGGGTTTATCATGCTGAGTGCACTTTTCCAGCTTTTGCCAATTTTTAAGAAGGAATTCATTTCGAGTAAGTGTGAATAAGCAGTCAAATACTTACAGAGCTGTTTCTCTTGGTTTCTTGAAGCACTGAAAAGAAAGAAACAGTCCTGTTACCTTTCACCTTTCGTGGCCATGGGGATATTGTTACAAATATTGCAAGTACATAATGCCTTCCACATGAAATATCTAATACTTGATTTATCTACTGGTAATTCTAAAGCAGAAGGTAGTTTGTAGCAGTTTTCTAACAGTGAAAAGCAACATTATGACATAGAATAGAAAAGGTAGAAAAAACCAGGGCACTGCAGCAAACAATACTATTTTTTTCCTGTGAAACTAGAGCTTTCCATACCTTAAAAAATTTATCTTTTCGAGCCGCAATTCCAAAAAGTATTGTGATTGTAACCACCACGGCAGCAGCAATAACGGCCTCCTTGGGAAAAACAGGTTTTTTATCTGCCAGGAAAGAAGAGGTTGGATAGGTGAGAGATTAGTGCAGTCACATAACCCAGAACATCTCACAGGACTGTGGAAAGACATATTTCTTTTCCCGCAGCTGTCACAGCTGAGTTAACTGCTGCTCTCTCTGCTGTCTGCAGACTGACTCTGTGTGTTAGCCCCCTGGAAAGAAGGGGGCTGAGCCTGTATTTCAGTGAACTGAAGAAGATCCCCCAGGCACTGTTATGCTCAGAAACAAGGCTGTCCAGAGGTACCAATGACACAGGTAACATTGCTTCCCTCCCTGTGCCAGGAGGGCAGAAATGGAAGGGGTCTGGACAGAGGTGGGACGTAGGTGCCTGGTGGGTCACCTCGTTTAGAGTCACCTGTCTGAGCCCTGAGCACCCAGCCCCTGTAGTCACTTCTGGAGCACAACTTCTCTTGCCTTAAGCAGCTCTTTGGGCATGACAGAATACTGTGGTCAGAATAAGACACTTCAGGTAAGACCTGAGGTGCTTTAAACCACACTTGAGTGTGCCCTGTCAGCGTGGGAAGAGCAACAGTGGGATGAGCCTGCCCCGGGTCACACTTGCCAAATGCTTTTGAATAACAGGTAGAGCAGGAGAGGCCCTTCCTGGTGCTGTGGTCCCAGGCACAGGTGCAGGGAGAGCTCCTTGCTGTTGCTGTGCCCTCAGAAGTCCATGCAGGGAATTTACCACACTCCACTTACCCTTCTTAATATAAACGGATTGCTGTCATTATAAAAGAGAACAGAGAGTTATTTGTAAAGCTTAATGTTCGGCAGCAGCCTTGTTACCTTCAACTATGAGGTGGAAATGCCTTGTCCCATTTCCCAAGGGTGATTCCACCATGCAGGTGTAGGTCCCGTTGTCAGACTTCTGCACTTTTTTGATGGAGAGCTGAAAGACCTCACTGGTCTGGTACAGCTCATGACGATTTTGCTGCAGGGTCAAGCTGTGGTTGTTCTTGTACCAAGTGGTTTGGGCTTGAGGGTTGGATTTGGAGTTGCAGGTCAGAGTAACATCTTTGTCTTCTTCCACATGGAGGGTCTCCTCTCCACTCAGCCGGGGAGGAACTGTTCACAGGAATGCAGTTCAATGGGTCATTAATAATGCTGCTCATAGAATCACAGGACCATTTAGGCTGGAAAAGCCTTCTCAAATTGAGTCCAGCCATTAACCCAGCACTGCCAGGGCCACCACGAAACCATGTCCCCGTGTGCCACATCTACACATCTTTTAAATCCCTGCAGGGATGGTGGCTCCACCACTGACCTGGGCAGCCTGTGCCAGGACTTGATGACCCTTTCAGCAAAGGAATGTTCCCTAATACCCAATGTAAGCCTCCTCTGGCACAACTTGAGGCTATTTCCTCTTATCACTTGTTGCTTGGGAGAAGAAACTGACCCCACCTTGCTCCAACCTCCTTTCAGGAGCTTGTAGAATGCCCACCATTTAACACAAAATAAGTTCCCTTCACACATCCCTTCTCCAGTGGTCTAACACATCACAGTAGTGCAGCCTTTCCTGATCCCCAGGAATGAGGACAGCAATCAGTGGCAGAGACTGTCACTCCAGTATTTCCTCTGCCCTGATTTGTATCCTTGGGAAATAATCCAGGGAGGCAGGGACATATCCAGAATATCTTTCTTTAAGGGCCCACCCACTCCTATAAAAGAGGCCTTAGATCAGGCCATAAGCACCACTGTGAGAAGGGAGTGTCTTATCAAGTGAGTGATCTCCTCCTAAACGCATTTTTTCGTGGTGAAGACAGCGTACAAGGGTGCAAAACACCGCCCAGACAGAGCTGCTCGGCCCGTGACTCCATCCCACCCCAGCCATTCCCCAGAGAAATCCACCACAGCGACTCACACTGGACGTCCAGGATCACAGACACCTGCACAGCCTTGTCCCGCGCCAGCTTGCACGTGAAGGTGACTCCGTTGTCAGACTCGTTGACCGGGGATATGCAGATGCTACTGATGTTCACTTTATTCCCATCTTTCAGACGCACCTGCCCATCTCCCCGGTACCAGAGCAGCTCCTCGGCCTGGCTGCTGTTGTGTACGAGGCACGAGAGGGAGATGGGAGGGCCGAGCTCTGTGGACAGGGTGAAGTCAGCAGCGTGGTTATTTACAGACAGCTCCAAACCTGCAGAAGAAGGAGGACAAGGACATTTAAGTATCCTAAGCCATACTCTTCCCACAAAAGCTGCCCTGCTCACTTCTCCAGGCCTTGACCTTGGAGGAGGGATGAGACTTTCAGGTTTCAATCTACCAGGTTTGCTGTTTTCAGGTGGAATGTTAGTTTTTGAGACAAGAAGCTGTCTTCATCTCAAAGCTCCACAGTTATTTAAAATAAAAATCAGGCTTTTGCAGAACACCAAGGCCTGACCTGTGACAACAAAATGTCTGAAACCAGGAGTGACCATGCGACACCCAGCAAAAGGTCATTCCCATCCCATCACCCTCCTGCTGCCCATCACTGCTGCAGCACCACTGTGCTCACTGTTTGATATTCTGTTTTTCAGTTGAAGCTGGATGACCCTGGGAGTATAAATTAGTTAATTATCCCCTCAGCTGTATCCTGGCTGTTGCAGAGCTGCAGTTTGTCAAAGGTGCAAACCTCAGGACATACTAAATGAACAACCAGTATGGGAAATAAATTACTGTAATGGGATGAAACTCACCACTGCAGCCTGGGCCACAGAATAATGAATTAAAAATATAGCTCAGAATATAAAGGTACTAAGGCCCTGTGAATATAAAGAAGTCTGAAGGTCCCTATCTGAAGGTATTCCCACGTGGCCAAAGCTATCACACTTCTCACTGCTTAGAGCAGGTTTGGAAACTGTGGCCTCATCATCCCTGCTGCAGTAATGTCGCAAAACACTGAAGTTTCCCCATTCCCTTCCCTGCTACTCTCAAATCGGAGACCAGTTTTCAGACAGTCCTCTGGGGATGACCTCCAGAACAGTCAAAAGCAAGGATGCTGCTGTGGCACATCACCCAGCCCTGGGCAGTTTCAATTTTTGGTGTGATGGGGCTTGGGCAAAGCCGTGAGGGATTTTTTTCCATTGCTTACCTGCAGCCACACATGCCAAGAAGGAAATGGCAAGGACGGGCACTCCGCAGGGGATGGCGAGGCTGCGTCTCTGCGCCATCTCGGAGGGGCCCAGCTGGCTCTGTTGGAGAGAGGGTCACAGCACTGCTGCCTCTGCTCAGGGCTCGCAGGGGTTAATCCCTGCTGCCATCAGACACCCTGGGGAGAGCCCTCACAGCGGGGGTGGGGGACAGGGTCACCAGGGAATAAACTGAGTTGCAGGGCGTTTTCCAGTTCAGAGCAGATTCCCAGGGGGTTTTATGTCTCTAATCTCCATTACATGAGTTTGTTGTCTCCAATCACCTGTCTGTCTGGGAACCCGTCTCTGGATCGGGTAGCACTGGACTTACCTTGGGATGAGTCTCTGGAGAGGCTGCTTCTGCTGGGAAATGCACAGTTCTTTCCCCTCCTTATTTATAGGGTCTGAATTTTAATATTTTATGGTAGTTTGTAAGAAGTGAGCCCATAAAATGGGTTCAAGGCCTCGTTCAGTTCCTGGATTTGTGAGCTCCTTGAACACTGAAGAAAAGTATTTGCTGGGCTCTGCTGGCTGTTTTATGAGACTTGCTGAGGCAATGAGTAACTAATGAGAGAGTTCCTGCATCAGCCATAAAGACTTTCAGCCAAAAATAATACCTTTTTTTCCCAGCTTTCTGGGTGTTCACAGCACTGTTTCAAGCCACAGGGATTTTATCCTAGATTATCCTAGAGCAGGGATAGAATCCGATTTGTCCCTTTCTTCCCAAAGCTCTGGTGCCATGTCCTCCTTTGAGTGGAAAATGAGAAAATTCACTGATTCAGACTTTGAACTCTATGTTGGCAGAGGAGAGAGCAGACACTGTCCTGCTCACCAGTGTGTACCCCCAGGCTGCTCCTGTGCTTAGCTCAGCCCTGGGCACTCCCCAGCACAGAGCCAGGGGATCTGTCCCAGCTGTCCCCTCTGCTGGGACAGCTGTGCCTAGGCTGTGTGTGCCCAGAGCACAACTGAAGCACTTGGCTGCGTGGAAATCTGTCTGGGAGTGCTGCCTGTACCTCAGCAGGGTGACGGTGACGGGGTCCTCCCAAGCCTTCAAACGTGTTGTCACTGCTGCCAGTGTCCCTGCAGGCACGTCACTCATCAGGAATGGGCTCAGCAGAGCCATAAAGTGCATTTCATGAGCAGGAGGAGCCTGGGATGTGTCCTTGGTGTTTTCTTTGCCTGTGGACGCCGTGTCCCAACTCAGTGGCACAGAGGTAGGCAGGGAGGGCTCCTGGCTCTGGGGCTGCTGCCTGCACACACAGCACAGGAGCACACAGCACTGGTTATTTGCAGGGCTGTTGCAAACAAGGGTCACCTTTGAGTGTTAATATAACTCTTTCTGTGTTTATGGGTTTACCCTTAAAACCAACAGGGAATCATTCTCAGTTAAAAAAGTATATGTGTACAAAAGTCCCCAAAAGAGAGAGTTCTCAGACTCCCTTCTAGAAAACTGTCCTGTCCTTGTAGTACTCAACTAAATGCTGGCTTATGGTTCAGTACAAACTTAATCCAAATGCTCTTCCTAGGAGTAAAGTGATCTTTGTGGTTTGGACTTGAGCTGAGTTGAAATAAAGAGGGTTTCAAAGGAATGGGCTGGGAAATGGCTCATGTGCTCCCTCCACAACATGAGCCAAAGGCAGGAGAGTGCAGGGAAGTCCGTGCTCCCTCTGGTCACTGCAGTGCACTGATTGACACTCTGGAGAAGAAGGAGGTGTTGGGAGTAAGTGAGGATGTAAAGAAGGAAAGAGTGGAGTTTGGGAGTATTTCTTTTAATGTAGAAATGAGAGTAAGGGAAAAGACTGTCAGACAACAGCTGTTCTGTGGGGGTTTGTTACGATGTGAGGCCCAGCACCAACTGGGACCTGGGTCAAATTCTGTCCCAGCAGGTCCATGGCAGGCAGTGAGGTGAGCTGAGGTTCTTCTGGAGCAATGGCAGTGTCCTGTTTTGCAATGGGCTTCGGGATCTGCTGAAGGAAGAGGGACTAGAAAATCAAGGTGTCACCTGGCCAGAGGCACTGAAAGCCAGCTGTTTAGACCTGGTAAGAATTACTTTTGCAATGGCTTTTTACACTTTTCTTTTTATACAGGGTGTAATTAATCTTGTGGGTGTCTAATTACTGAGGTCTAGAGTTCCGTGGGTTGCGTTCTCCACCTTTCCATTACGTTTTGGAGGGACGCAAACCTCATGTTCCAGAATGTAAAGCAGCCACTAATGACTCAGACTGGGAGGAACCTCTTCAGGGAGGCAAGTACTCCATAACTCTCCACAGCAAAGGATCCAAGCCTCACATTTGAGGTACTTGGATCTGCACTGCCAAGGCTGGATTAGACAGATCGTGGGCTAGAGTCAGTAATCCACCACACCGGTTCCTGCTTGTCATCCTTATGGCAACGCTGGACCAACAAACCCAGAATAAGACTGTTGTTAAATATGACTCTGAACAGCCTCAAAGGAATTAATTAATAAGCACCAGTCTATTCCTGGGTGTAATCCAAGCCTTAGAAACTTGAGAAGATTTAGAATGTGATAGAGATTGAGCAGATTTTTTTTTTCCCATTGGGTCTCTTAACCTCCAACTCAAAACTTCCCAGCAGTTTGGGTTCTGCATGGATTTCCTCAGTGCCTGCGGGAGCAGGGAGAACAATTCCTAATCCTCCACACTCTCACTGGCAGATGAGATCTTGATTTATACTCAGTAGAGTTGTGAGGGCTGATGGTTGCTCCTGGAGTCGGGGGCATGGCAGGATCTGCACAGACGTGTGGCAACCCGGGACTGTATCTATGGTTTTGTCAAGTGAACAAAGGCTGTAACGTGGCTGTAATCCTGCTCCAGAAAATATGTTTCTGCAATAGTGCCTGAGGCTCTGCTCTAAGGCTGCTCCTGTCTTCTTACTCCTTGTGGTTCCCCGCTTCTAATCCCTTCTTAATATGCGGTGCTACATATTTTGCAACATTTCCATTGTTGGAGGATGACTGTAACACCCAAATCCAGTGCCTCTCCTTGCCAAATAACTGGGCTGGAAAGCGAGGCTGTCAGGGAATGCTGCTTGAATTTACTCAGCACTCCTGTTCCCTCCCACAAAACCTATTTTCCCCAAGTATAAAGATTATGGAGATGTGATGTGCCCTGATTTCTCCCAGCCTAGACCCGATATATTTCTCACTGGTGAGATGGAGAGATCTCAAGTATTTTTTCGTAAATTTGTTAGTAAATCTGTTTTCTGATGATCCTTATGTAAAGGTCACATGCTCTGCCTCTGAACACAGAGGGATGATGAGTGAACTTTATCCTTGGGAAGGAATAGGAATAGTTAAGAAGCACTAAACCAGTGAATATTTTGAAATTTTAAAATAAATTCAAATGAAAAATAGGCATTAATGAAGAAACAGATCCTGAGATCAAAAAAACAGAAGAGAAGCCTTCAGGAAGGTGAGGCTCCAGCACAAATGTTGGACGTGGATGCCACCTGCTGGGTACCCACCCACGGAAGCTGGCGGGGAGCAAAGTCACCTGGGAGCGCTGGAAACCGGATGAGAAGGCTGTGATCACCTTGGCAGAAGCTCAGAGGCAGTAAATCCTGCAGAAGGCTGAAGCCACACTCATGGCTGGGGAGGATGCTAAACTTGATGCCTGTTTGATGCTGGTGGCCAGTACAGGACATTCCCTAGCAGAATTCCCAGAGCTGCTTCTTTTTCAAGACTGTATTCTGCTGTGGCTGCTCGACAGCCTGGACCTCAGATATTTTTGTTTACCTAGGAACTTTCATCACCAGTGGGATTTCTTGGAAGTGCTCTCCTGGAAAACCAAGTGCTGATTTGATCTTGTGAAATGCTGCCAAACAGTATTAGCAGTTTTAACTTCCCTGCTGTGGGGTCATCCCTCGCTCCCTCTGCGAGGAATCTGCAAAGACTGAGCTGCTCCGTCTTTCCAGTTCGTGGGGAACCATTTGCTGCCGATCTTCAGGAGAAAATCACAGTCCTGCTCCATGGTTGGAAGCACTGCAGAGTGTGGTGAGGCAAAAGCCACAGCTCCTGAGTAACCACCTTTTTGAGTGCCGCAGCACTGGCACAAGGCAGAGATGAGGAGGAGGGAGAGGAAGAGGAAAGGGAGGAGGAAGAGAAGGAGGAGGCAGATCAGTCCCCAACCTGCGTATTTGCTCTCCCAGGGATGTGGAAGTCAGAGCTCTCCTCGGCTGGCCTGAGGAAATGTGAAGGGCTTGTTGTTACTGGCGGCTGAGCAAATGAGCTGGTGACTCATCAGCCTTTGCCACATGCTGCTTTTAAAATTGGCCTGTTGGAGTTCCAGACAACTGGGCTTCTATCGGCTAAGAAGGGAAATGAGCTCGGTTACTCTGGGTAAATCCAGAGCAATTCATTTGAGGACTTAAAGCTATATAGTGGTGATCACTTCCAAGACAGCTAAATTCCCTCATGACATTCCTTCTCCCTTTTGGTTTAAGAACATCCTGATGACCAAGGTCTTTTGGCTTTTCCAGTTTCATTTGATCTGGGGCATCTTTTTGATGCATAACCCCTGTTTCCTGCTTGTTCCTCCCCTAATGATTGTGCAGCACAGATGAGCCCCAAGAAAGAGAAGCCAATTTACTCTCCGTTTCCTCGGGGCCCTTCTGATGCTGTACCATGCTTGGCTCACACACGAGTTTGCATCATCTGATCTCTTGCGCAAAGGATCCCGGAATGCCGTGAGATGAAGGAGTCATACTTTCTGATGGTTCCCCTGAAAATCAGTTTTATGTGCTAGACTTGGGGCTTGTGTCTCCACCAGGAAATGCCAGAGCTGGGAAGCAGATGTGTACATGAGATACTACTGAAAAGTTAAACAGGAATTGCCAGGAATCTGCTGTCGGAGATGGGGATGGAGACTTTCATTGTTTTATGGATTGCAAGGTGATTTTTGCAGAGTAAGGTGTCCTGCCTTTAGTCCTTATCATCTCACCTGCCTCACAAAGAGAATTAGATGGAGGAAACCCTGAAGTATTGTTGGTATCTCTTCTGACGCTCATGGCTCTGCAGTCACAGCCACATGCAATGCAAACAGCACGCTGTTAGAATGACTTTAATCCCCAGAGGTCCGATCTGAGCAGGCAGCTCGCTCAGGGCTGGCCACATGCACTTCCCGCCAGGAAGACGGAGGCACCGGGAGCAACACCTCGTGTCCCGTGACCCACAACTTGTCACCGTGCCCAGGCGAAGGCCACTCCGTCCTTCCTCCCCAGGTCCTGGTTGGTGTTCCGGCTTTATCCGTTGGATAGGAGGGGCCTGTCGCGACCCCTCCGAGGTACTGGGGCATCGCCGGTGCTGCTGTTTGTCCCCCTGTGCAAGAACTCCGCGTTGGGTTATTCACCTCTCGCGCAGCGGTGAGCGCCGTGGAACAGCTCATGCGGGGGCGTTCGTGAGGGCAAACAGCGAGCGCGGAGAGCCAAAGGCCGCGTTGTCCCGAGGGAGGACAGAACCGCCCGTGCCCACGGAACCCCCTCTGCGGGGAACCCGAGCGGCTCCGCTCCGCTCCGCTCCCGCTGAGCCCCGCGGCGGGGCCGGGGCCGGGCCCGGGGCAGCGCCGGGGCCCGCAGGGGGCGCCC
>VZTI01002699.1:213457-238913 GCA_013397865.1 Struthidea cinerea
ATCGGGCAGTCGGTGGAGAATCGGCCGCTGTGGGTGCTGCGCCTCACGGCCGGGCTGGGCCCCGAGCGCCCCGACGAGCCGCCCGGGGGCGCGGCCGTGCCCGGGCGGCCGCAGGTGAAGCTGGTGGGGAACATGCACGGGGACGAGCCGCTGGCGCGGCCGCTGCTGCTCCGCCTGGCCTGGGAGCTGGTGCGGGGCTGGGCCGGCGGCGACGAGCGCATCGTCCGCCTGCTCAACACCACCGACCTGTACCTGCTGCCCAGCCTCAACCCCGACGGCTTCGAGCGCGCCCAGGAAGGCAACTGCGGCGGCGGCGGCGCCGAGGGCGGCCGGGAGAACAGCCACGGCCGCGACCTCAACCGCAGCTTCCCCGACCAGTTCGGGGACGCCGAGCCCAACCTGGAGCCCGTGCCCGAAGTGCAAGCGCTCATCGACTGGATGCGCCGCAACAGGTGAGTGCTGCCCGGTCCCCCCTGCCCGGCGCGCCGCTCCGGGGAGCGGAGACCCTCGGCTTCGCTCCCCGGGGGTGTCAGCCAGCTTCCAGCCCTTCCCGGTGTTTCCCAGCAGGGCTTGGGGGGAAGGAGAATTTCCCCACCTGTTTATCCCCAGCCTGCCTCCCTGCGTCGGCTCTTCATCGCAGCCGGGACCATCCTGCCCTGGGGAGAGCATTTGGTGGCCCCAGTTTTTGTGCACCTGCCAAGGAGCTGCACCAGCCCTGCAGGGCACGGCTTGTGCCCTGCACACACCCAGATGTTCTGGCCTCTACGGCCGTCTGCATGTGTCCCATCTCCCCAAGCTTGTGGCTGGAAACGTCACGCTTGCTTCACTGTGAGCTTGTCGGTGGGTCTTGCTTTTAGGGCCAGTAATGCTTTCTCCACAAGCTGTGGGATGCTGGAAATATTCGGGGTTAAGCGTGCAGCTGGTGTATGACCACGTGAACAAAGTTGTGTTGGACAGGGCTTCCTCTCATCTTTGTGTTCCATGGGAAATTCCCTGGATTTAGAAACAATGCTCTATGCAGCAGCGTTTCCAAAGACGGGCCCTGTTTCTACAGCCACCTTTCCCATCTGTTCAGTCGAAGCACGTGGGACTGAGCCTCGAGCATCCATGCTGACCTGCTGGGCTCTCCCCATCCTAAGGGGTAGCACAGTGGGAAGCTGCTGTGCCTGGAGTGGAGGCAGCCCAGGAGGGGAGATGGTGCCTTCAAAGCTCTGGTGTGGGGGTCTGGGGCAGCCCCAGAAAGTGCAGTGGCCAGGCTGGGCACTGATTCTTCATTTGCCATGTGTTCTTCAGAGAGCTGTGTAAGGTCCAGACCACAAAGGTCAGTGCAACCAACCGTGGGAAATTGTGCAGAGAAAGCAGCAATGCACTGCAGCAAACTGTAGCCCTCTTCCCAAGTCAGGGATAGGAAGAGATGAAGAGGGGGTTACGGATGGCCACAGTGCACTCTAGGGCTGTTGGTTGACTCCAACCAACACACACAACGTTCAGCATTGTATGATGTTTGCTCACGTTTAGGAAACAAAACTTGCGTGAACAAATGATTGTTATTAAAACTTGGTGGATGGCAGTGCCCATGGGGATGGTGCTCCAGAGGAATTTCAGGAACTTCACCAGTAACTGCTTGTCCTAACAATCCTTTAGGACAGCTCTGGTGCAACACTTTGCACTAAAATCCCTCCAGAGTTGGTTCAGCTCAAAATTAGTTACTAAGGAAACTCATGTGCATTCTTTATATAATTTTGAAAATGCCTCGAGCTTTTTATTTTATCTTTTTCTCTTAGAATGCGAGGTGGGATTTGCTGTCAGCCAGGGTGAAGCAGGAAGAACGTGGTGCTTTGTGCGTCCCTCTGCCTGGCAGCACCAGTTAATACTGGTGTAATTGTTAGACTAACATAACTGCTGATAGAAAAATGAATGGGTAAACAGAACTGTTTGATCAAAAAGGGAGATAGTGGGTGTAATGCAATTTGCGTGCACTATTTTAAGCAAGGTAAAGGTATTGGTCACATTACCTCTGCTTGGAAACCAAATCCCATTTGAGCAAATGCAGGAGAGCTCTTTTCCCCCTCAGTGCTGTGTTTGGTGGGAAGAGCAGAGACAATTACCTTTGGGATTTGTTTAAATGCTTGTGCTGCCTGTGATCAAACTGAAAGGGGATATGGGGCATGCCCTGCTATATTTTCTGCCTTGGGATTTTAACAGCTCTGTCTCACATCCAGATTTTATTTGTGAGTTGATTCTGTTGCACATACCAGGTGTACTCAGCTCGATGAAGAGCTGTGCACTGCTTGTGTGTCACTGAGTTTGGGGCTTGGTCTTAGGCTGCAGCAAAACACTTGTTCCATCTCCAGAAATGCCAGATGTCATTTTAGGGAGCCACTCAGCCAGCCCTGAGAGTTGGGTTATTGCAAAAATCTGCACATTTCCCCACTGTGCTCCCACTTGGATGCTGTTCAGTCCCTGTGACAACGCTGCTGGCTGTGTTGGAGGCTGGAACACGTCTCCCAGGATAGGGTGTCATGTCCAACAGTCGCTGGCTCAGTGTCAGACAGGTGCGTGTCTGTTAACATAACCTCGGTGTAGCTGCAGCTCCAGGCGTGCTCCCTGCACAGGGCTGATGGAGCAGGGTCCAACTGATTCCACTTCCAGTGTGTGCATTTTGCCTCGTTAATCCCAAATAGAGTTTGGAGGCTCCTGAGAGCGTGGTTTGGGTGGGAAAGCAGCAGAAGAACTGGTTGGGTTGCTGTAGCCAACTTCCTGTTGAAATGTTTCCAGTATGACTTTTCCTCCCTTTCCTTCCCAACCCCAGGTTTCTGCTCTCTGGCAACCTCCATGGTGGCTCTGTGGTGGCAAGCTACCCCTACGATGACTCTCCCACGCACAGGCCCACAGGAGTCTACAGTAAATCAGCTGACGATGAAGTCTTCAGATATTTGGCAAAAGCTTATGCGTCACATCACCCCATCATGAGAACTGGCAAACCCAACTGCCCTGCAGAGGAGGGAGAGACCTTCCCAGATGGCATCACGAATGGTGCCCAGTGGTACGATGTAGAAGGTAAGCTGTGCTCACCTAAGAACTCGCATGCAGACCAGTGGTGATCGTCGCAGAGGAAAGGACTGTGGGTTAAATGATATTTTTAGCTTTGAATGTGTTCTAGCGGCTTGAAATGAAGTGAGGTGGCATCATGGGAACACCAGCTGATGAGTAACAGCTTGGGAGATGTTTGTAGGGAAGAGATCACAGCAAACTGGAGGATTCTTCCTGACCCCCTTAGGTGTTGGAGAGTTGTCCTGCACGTGGGAGGCTTCGTTTGCCAAATGAACTCTTGTAGGTCTCTTGATGGTTGCTAAATTTTGATACAGGAAAGAGGAAATGATTGTTAAAGGTATTAAACCAATGCCAGTGTTCTGTGAGAGGTCTTTTAACCTCTGAACTTGTAGTTTTGTGATTATAGAATAGCCTGCTGTAAAACTACGTGAAATTTAGATGCGTGGTCTGAGCTAACCAAGGAGTTCTTGCTGGAAGTGGGGTTGGCAGCTTTTCCATGGACTGCTCTACTCTTAGACCTGTGTGGAGGGTGACAGCGTACATGACCTGTTCTCATCCACCAGTGTGGGAGATCTAGAAGGCATCTGAGTTTGGCCTGCTGGAGCCTCTAGGAGAGCTCCTGATCCCTCCATTAGGCAGCTGCATAGAGAAGTGAGCTGCAAAGGAGCAAATTACCTCCTGGTACCACCACTCTACCTGTGCAGGTGGAGGTTACCAGCCTGGCTCAGCCACGCAGTGGGTTGCTCTGTGTGTGTTGCGTTTGGTTGAAAATTTAAATAATAATTTATGTGAGGAGAAGCTCTCAGGGAAAAGGGAGCTCCCAAGTTACCCCATTGCTGTGCCCCCTTGGCAGATGTTGTACGGCCACGGCCTCACCAGGCAGTGCAGGAACTTCTGTGGTGAGAACGCAACAAAAAAGTTGCAGAAATGGTCTCAAGAAGTTGTGTTGCTGTGCTGCTCTGCTTTCCCTTGTGCTGTGGCTGGGGGATGATGGCAGAAGTGCTGAGCAAGCAGTGACAGGCAATGTTGTTTATCCTCCAGAGCTTACAGCTTAACGATTTCTAGTAAGACAGTGTCTTTCTGCAACATGGGCTTTGCAGCGGAGTCCTGTGTTAATCCTGCAGCCAGCTTGCTTGGGAAGGCTGGAGAGGGATCCATTTTAGGGCCTGAACACATCATCTCTGAGCTGGAAGAGGAAGGCTTGGTTTTTAGCAGTGGCTGAATCATTCCCCAGCATTTCACTGGGCAAATAAGGTGTCGTGTTCAAATAGGATGTGGTTTGATCTCTTTCTCTACCAGCTGTCTCCTTCCCTCCAGCTCTCGTGTTTGCTGGCTCAAGGTTCATTCTGCTGCTGTGAGATGTCCAGGAGGAGGAAAGAAAGTTTGTGTAATCTGGTGACTTGGCCTGTGAGGGAACAGGATATCCTGGATGTTCTGTGCTGCCTTGTTGTGGTGGCTGTTGTTATCGGCTAACACCTCAGTGGGGAGGTTTCTTAAGTGCAGCTCTGAGGTCTTCTGTCCTTGAAATGAAGTGGGTTGGGTGTGCTCTGAGGGGAAAGTTTTTCCAGAGCTTTGGGTCTATGCTCCCCTGACCCCAGAGAGCAGCATTTTACACTGCAGGGATGACTTTTTCATCCTCCTGGTTGGTGGCTTTGGCACTGGTGTGTGAACCTTCTGCTGCCTTTGCTCTACCAGCAGGACAAAGAAATGACAACATTTTCCTTTCAGAGGAAATGAAAGGTGTGAACTGCAGACCAGAGTGCTCTGTGCTGCCATCGCTGTGGTTTGTATCTATCCAACAGCCTCCAGCACCCAATCTCTGCAGAAATAAACCCTTTCTCGGTGACAAGCCACAGTCTCGGGCTCAGCACAAATGGCTGTAGGCAACTCACGGGCAGAGATTGCAGGGAGGGTGCACTGATGTGGACTCTTAGAGTGGAGCATTGCTGAGGGTGATGGCAGCCCTTGGAGCAGTTCCTCCAGAGCCAAGGAATTTGTGTAAAATGTAACCCGGGGAGAGCACGGGTGAGCTGCCCAATACCACACAGGTAATTTGATGTTGTGTCAATTCACCCCTTCGGGGTTGTAGGTTTTAACATTTATTTTTGGTAGTGGATGAAGAGCAGGCAGAGGGGAGTCAGTTGTAAGTGGTGTGACAGAAGCAGCAAAACCATCGCAGAGGCTGTTTTGAGTCATCCGAGTTGCTCAGCTCTGTGCTAGGGACTGCAGAGGCTCGTGCTTGGATCAGGAGGCCTTTCCCAGTGATTGCAGGATTGAAATGTCTGGTGAAATGAGGCTGGGGAAATCCCAGTCCCTGAGCTGAGCTCCAGAGGTAGATAACCAGTGCTCACGGTTCTGTGAGCGGTGCGGGGCACGTGCTCGAGGCCTCCAGATCAGGTTGTGCCAGGAGAGACTCCCACAGGCTCCAAGTGAACTAAAGCCAGCAAAAACAAAGAAATGAGAACATAGTGTTTCAACAGGTGGAAATTTTCCTGTCACATTTTATCGTGTGAAATCAAACATGCTGGAGAGCAAACTGCCACAGTATTCATTGTCCCTGAGTTACCAGTTCAATTTTATGCTGGTGCCAGACTCCATTAACTTCCATTTGAGTTTGCAAGCAGCCTCTTACATGTGTCAGATCGAGGTGGCAAGTACAAACCATGAGAGTAATTGCTAAGGTCAAGTGTGCACAGAGAAAGATGGATCTCTGCCAGACAGCTGAATTTGGCTCCTGCATTCCAGCTGCTGTAGATAAGCACAGTTGGTGACTGGGATGCTTTTTAGAGGCTATCTCTGGTGTGCATGCTCTTTCTCTTCCTTTTTAACCGTTGGGGGTTTTAACCCCCAAGTGGCTGGTTCAGATCAAGGAAATACATGCAAAGCTGGGCTGGGGTACAGAGAGCGGTTGAGAAACCGCTCTCGTCTTATCTGTGGGCAGGATGTGTTTTGACTTTGTGTTGTTAAGAGATCCAGATCAGAAACTAAATTGAGCATGAGCATGTTTTCTGGGCAGCCTTGGAAAATTCATTTTTATGTGCAGTCCCTTCCTAAAAGTTATTTTCTTGCTAATTTGACTCTCTGATGTCCAAGTGTTTGAGATGTTTCTGGTGTCTACTGGGAGGCACTTTTCAGGTTGAAAGTGGATTTCGGTTACCTGTGTGCTTTACTGGGTTGTTTTGGCTGTGGTTACCAGCCACACTGAGCTTCCAACCAGCTTTTAGTGGCATCCACCTCAGAGCAGTTAAAATGAGTGCTGAGAACAGTGTGGCATTGCTGTGGTGGCCTCTGTTTCCTGGGCATGGCAGAAGGCACTTGCACAGAGTGAGCTCTCAAAGAAGCTCTCAGCCATGTCTTTCTGGGGATATGCACAATTTGCTGCACTCATGTGTTTGTATTTTCAGAAAAGTCTTGCTGCAGTTCTCTTTCTTCTTGAGAGCAGTATTGGCTTGGTGGTTTGAGTGTCTAAGGCCTCTTTTCAC
Organism: Struthidea cinerea; assembly: GCA_013397865.1. Lineage (NCBI taxonomy): Eukaryota > Metazoa > Chordata > Aves > Passeriformes > Corcoracidae > Struthidea > Struthidea cinerea. The sequence continues at coordinate 219,994 of VZTI01002699.1, forward strand.
ATCTATCATCAACTGCTGGGCAGTGCTGTGCTGGTGCAGCCTTTGGGAGGACTCTGTCCTTCTTTTTGAGAAAAGGCTGCTGGGCTGGGCTGCTCTGGGTCATGCAGCTGCTGCAGTTGGAGGCCCAAACCTCACCTCCTCTGAGTTTTAATGATTTCAGACTAATGGACCAGAACATTCCTCTGCCTGCTTGGTGCTGCTGCTGGTGCTCACTCGGTCCCATGCTATGAGACAATCAGTTCTGAGCAGAGTCAGCAACTTGAGCTGTGTATGGAATCGTGTCTCCAGCTTGCTTGGTGCCATCTGCTCCCTCTGCAGAGCAGACGTGACCGTTTTTCTGCTTTAACTTAGCTGCAGGTTCCTTATCTGCTGATGTCTGCTCCAGTGAGAGCTGGAATTAGTTTTCTGCATAGTGCAGTTTGAAAATAGAGTCCTTCTTGGCTGGCCTGGCAGGCTTCTCCTGACGCGTGGAGTATTTATGGTATCTGGATCCTCAGGCTTGACTCTAGAGAGCTGCATTCTCCTGGTTTGAGCTTGCCAGGGAGCAGAGGCCCCCCCTGTCAGTGTGAGCTCTGCAGTGTTTGTGCTGCAGGAGGTCTGGTATCCCTGCCTGAAGTGCAGTCCTGATGCTCGGGGAGTGGGTCAGAGCAGGAGAGGTTTGTTCTGAGCATTTCTGTGACCTACTGCCAGCCAGGGGCTGACTTGCTGTGACACTAAGCTGCTCACTGACAAAAAGGGGAATGGTGCCTCATGGGGAGGCTGAAACTTTTCACAGTGCGGGCTCAAAGACACCCTGTGATTAAAATGCTGAAGTAAATCCAACAGGTTATCCCAGATATTACCCAAACAGAGTAGAAGCACTGTAGTCTGGCAGTTTTCTACCTCAGGTGTGTATTTTCTGCTCTGCTCCAGGACTGTAGTGCCCTGCTGATGGCAGGCTGAGTACAGGTCTCTCTTTACCCCTCTGGGTCTCCGCGTAGCCAGGGGAGGCTGTGCAGATGGTGTGTGGGAAAATATGTAGTTCCACATGCTGTAAAAATAACTGTCCTGCTCTGCAAAAGAGCCGTGTGAAGGCCAAATATGCGCAGTGGATACAATCCAAATTTTCAAGAATGCAGTGGACTACTTTCTCCAAGAGACAGTTTTACCAGAACTGGTGTCGCAAGCTCTAATTTAGTCCGTTGCTGCTCTATTATGGGTGAGCATCTGTCCTAAATTTGCTTGAATGGCAGATGAAGCACTAAATATGTTTCATAATGGCTCTGGTTTACGTATGGATGTTTTCAAATGCATTAACGTCCTGCTAGGAGCAGATGGTTATGGGCTGGCAGATCATTTTGCTCGGCGTGGTGTTTACTGGTGAGAGAGCAGCCTGCTGTGCACGCCTGTTCTGAGCCTGGTAACAGGAGCTGAATGAAGCTGAGGGTGGATCAGACTCACAGGCCTTGTTTCTCTAACCCCTTGAACTGAGATGGAGAGTTGGAAAGTCCTCCAACACTTCGTGGCCCCCTTTTGCTGGACAGAAAAGTCTCTTTCCTGTTTTGATGTCAGCCCGTGCACAAGCTGCAGCGCTCTCCTTCTGGCTGCAAGCGACATTTGATTTGTTACAATGAAAGCTCCGTGTTCCCTTAGCAGCACGCTCCCAGGAGAACTGAGAGGAACTGGGACATCTTTGTTGTGATACCATCCCACACATCTTCCCAGGGGCCAGTTCTAAATCCTGCTTTATGCTGTCAGTCCATCCCTGCTTTACCCAGCTGCAGTGGGGCTGTCGAATTCAGGGCAGTGATCCCTGACCTTTTGGGCCACCTCCTCTGTTAGAAGCCTCCTCTGCTTGGTCAGGTGCTGCTGTTTTCCCCCTGTTCATGACCATGCAGTAACACAGCCCCTGCCAATGCCAGGCAGTGCATTTGCATCAGGGTATTGATCCATTCTGGCTGGTTAATTGGCCAGTGCCACAGAGGGTCCCTCACTTCGAGGGGCTTGTGAATGATTAGGAAACTGCTCAAAGGAAATGAGCTCTATTGGCACAGCACTAATGCAGCACTTCAGTGGGCCAAGCAATGGATGGGTGCACAAAAGCTGCATTTCTTACAGACCTTTTTGCTGGGGCTTTGCAGGCTGGTGCCATGATATCTGCCACAGTTCTCTGCTTTTCTTGTCCTGGACTTGGCATCTGCCTCCTGTGGAGAAAGTGCATTGCTGTTCTCTGAGAGAGGGACTTCTGAGAGTCAGTTCAACTCCCTCAACTCATCCAGAGGAAATTCTGGGCCCCTGTGTCTAGGTGACCCTGGTGGGAGTCGTTCTGTTGGTGTGGAGGTCTCAGGGCTCTCGTTGCAGGCGCTGCTGTACAGGTTGGGATGGAGCTGTCTAGGAAGTGGTGGCCAAGGCTGTGACGCACCAGTCTGCCTGTGTTATAGCTAAATAAGGTTGTGGGAGCCAGAAGACGTTGTCAGCACACAAAAAACGTAGTGTGGTGTGTCTTCCTTACTGACACAACTGCCTGATTGGGTGGTGGGAGCAAACCTTTCATGTGGTCATCTGGCTACTGTCATGTGGTGGGGTTTAGCAGGGTGATTCTGAAACCTCTTTCAGAGGCATGTGGGTGTTTTGGAATGTCCTTTTTACTCTCGAAAGCTCCCAGTGATGTTTAGAGGGCTGAACATTTGCGGTCTTCATCAGCATGCTCAAGTCTGGGCTCCAGATCATCAGCGTCGATGCCTGCAGTCCTCAAGTGCTGCTGGTGTGATTCAGTCCTGTTTGGGGAGCAGCTTTGCTTGCTGAGGGTTGGATATAAACTTCAGCGAATGGGGCCAGGACACTTGCTGGGAGAAGGTGACCTTTTTGATTCGTAGCAGTGCCTGTGGTTTCTCTGAAGGGCAAGAACAGTAAGATGAACTTAATGCTGGGAAGCAGCTCTGTGCAATCCTGTTTCCTGGTGCTCACCGAGGTTTGGCTGGTTTAGCACTAAGCTAACAAACTTCCCAGGTGTTGCAACATCCTTACATTGATTTGAAACTGCTGCCTTCCAGAGGAAGCGTGGGAGGAGGCTGGTGACTTGGCCAAGAACAAGTTTCTCAGACTTTCTCAGGTGGACCTTTCTCAGGTATAGACCTTTGGATAAGGAGTTGGAAGAAAAGGGCAGCTGAGGAATTAGAGAAGGGGAAGCATTGTTCTCATCCTGTCTAGAGTTTTCCTAAGAGGCTTTTGGGAGAACAGTTGTGTGTTTCTTGAAACTGATTCCAGTGTGCAGATTTGAGCTGCCAACTCCCAATTTGATAGTCTGGTGTTCTTTCCTCAAACTCATTTTGAGTGAAGTAACCTCTCTTGCAGGCACACCTCACAGATCTGGAAGTTGCTTGGAATGCACAGGGAAGGACTTGGCTGCTGGAATGTTCAGAGTCTGGTGTACCTGCCTTGGCACACTGGGTTTGTTGTGTCTGAAATGTAAAATGAACCTGTACGAATTCCCAAGAGCTGTGCTGATGAGTTCAGCTGATGGAGTGTGACAAGGGACTGTCACTTTGAGCTGGCTGTGGCTGATCTGAATGGCCCAATGTTCCAGTTACAGCATAGGCTGTCATGAAAATCTGACCTGGCTTTTCTCCTTAGGCTGCTCACTCTGGAGCTGGGGCAGCACCCTGGGGAGATGCCGTGTGGGGCTGAAGGACAAGGAGAAATAGCATCCCGTGGTGGGATGTGTGTGCATTGCTCTTGGAACATGTCTTTGCCTCCTTTTCTCAGGTGGGATGCAGGATTACAACTACGTGTGGGCCAACTGCTTTGAGATCACACTGGAGCTGTCCTGCTGCAAATACCCACCGACTTCCGAGCTTCCAAAGGAGTGGGAGAACAACCGGGAATCTCTCCTGGCTTTCATTGAGAAGGTAGTGAGGGCTGGGCTGGGTGTGGGTGTGGCAGCTGTGAAACCTGTGCGTGTCCCTGGTGGGCTGGGAGCACCGTGTTCAGGTGCCCTCCTGGCTTTGTTTGCTGTGGGAGGTAACACAGATGCTGCAGCTGCTGTTTGGAGGTCGGTGGCTGCAAAGCTGCTGTGTTTCTCTGTGGCTCTGCCACAGCTCCCACATGCCCCGTGACAGAGCTCTGCTGAGAGGAGCCTTGTGGGGTGCAGTGTTAGAGGGACTGATTGGTGCAGATCTCCCTAAGTCGTGCAGGGACATTGCTGCCTGAGGACACAGTTCCCCTGATGTTGCCTGTCTTCAACCAGGCCCTTGCTTTTTTTTGCCTCAGGTCCACATCGGCGTGAAGGGCTTTGTGAGGGATGCAGTCACAGCAGCTGGCCTGGACAATGCGACCATTGCCGTGGCCGGTATCGCTCATAACGTCACAGCAGGGAAATTTGGTGATTTCCACCGGCTGCTGGTGCCTGGGACCTACAATGTGACTGCTTTTGTGATGGGGTAATGTCTCTGTGGCAGCCTGTGTCCACACTGCCAACTGCTCCTGTTCCTTCTCTTGATTTTCCCCTGCCCCCCACCAAAACACCTTATGTATTTAAGGGGCTTGGCTGGAAGCTGCAGCAGTAAATGGTTCCAGCTCAGAGCTGCCAGCTGTATTTGCACCCTTCAGGATGCTACTGAGTGCACAGAATTTCTGTCAACTTCTGTTTGACTGCTTGTATCAAATTGCATCTTTTGTGTGAAGGGAGGAAGTGGAATAGGGTCACCCCAACAGGAGTTTGTGTTGTCCCAAGCCTGGGTGTGAATGTGGAACTTGCCCCATGGCCAGTTCTGTGATACACCTGAGGCTTCTTCCCTGCTGAGCCATGCAAGGACAGCAGTGGAGCTGGGTTTGGTGGCAGCGGGACGAGTCCCATCAGCTTGGTCCCTGTGAATCTCAGTCATTAATGTCCCAGTGCGTTCGGGCTGGGGGGAGTAGTCTGGAGTGATGGAGGGACTGCAAGGACTTTTGCCCTCTGTTCTGCAGAGCCTCTTGCTGAAGCCAGTTGTTTTTTCCACAGTTACACACCAGTGACCAAAGAGAACATCGAGGTGAAGGAGGGAGATGCAACAGAAGTGAACTTCTCCTTGCAGCCAGCTGTGATGCCACCAGCTCCTAACGTCACACAGCTCACGGCAGCGCCTGCCCCTGTCACTGCCATCACCCCCACCTCTGTGCAGGCTGAGGCCCCAAATCCCACCTCTGTCCATCAACCCATCCAACCCGTGGACTTCCGCCACCACCACTTCTCGGACATGGAGATCTTCCTGCGGCGCTATGCCAACGAGTATCCCAACATCACCCGCCTCTACTCCGTGGGCAAGTCCGTGGAGCTGCGGGAGCTCTACGTCATGGAGATCTCTGACAACCCTGGCGTCCACGAAGCAGGTGATGTGGGAAGTCCGTTTTAGTGAGGCACAAATGCAGGTGACAGACCCTTTACACTGGGAGAGGCAGAGCAAAAAGGAGTGTACAGCTGGCACCTCTCTTGAAGAGAGACCGAGCTGCTCCTTGTAGTATCCTTTATGGAAAGTGCAAGTGTGGTGGCTGGCACTGTGTTAAAGAGCGTTGCTGGGGACATCTGTGCTGGTCATGGAGCTCTAGGGAAGAAGGACCAAGAGACTCCTTTGAGACATTGTTCTTTTTGGAGTTGCGGGAGCAGAAGCGTGAGTTTTAGGTAAATGCCCTCCAGCAAAGCCTGGAAGAGCAATGCTCAGGGTGGTGAGGTGTCTCCAAGCTGTAACACAGCGGTTATAATTGTCTCTGCGGTGTGACCCTGTGTCTGCAGGTGAGCCAGAGTTCAAGTACATCGGTAACATGCACGGGAATGAAGTTGTGGGGCGAGAGCTTCTCCTGAACCTCATCGAGTACCTCTGCAAGAACTTCGGCACAGATCCTGAAGTGACTGACTTGGTCCAGAGCACGCGGATCCACATCATGCCATCTATGAACCCTGATGGCTATGAGAAGTCCCAGGAAGGTATTGCTGTCTGTGCCAAAATCTGTGGGGTTTCTAGCTCTCAGAGCAGGCCTTTGGGTTCATGGAATCCCTGGGAAATCTGGAAGCCTTGTGGGAGCAGGAGTGCTCTCCACACAGGGAGGCTGGGAGGGGACTTGGTGTGTGCTGTGGGATGAGTGGGTGGACCTTGATTGATGGATGCTGGGAACTGCTGGGGAGAGCCCTTATACTTCAGCAGTGCTGTGAGCTGCCCCTGTTTGGGTCCCCTTACGGTTTGTGGCTCATCCAGGGCTTATTTTAAAAAAAAGGCATTTCTTTGACACAGCTCTTGCTTGCTGTGCTTTGGTCCATTCTCTTAGTAAGTGCAGTGTGGGAGCCAGGCTGTCTGCAGAGCCCTTGTCCAAGGATAACATAGACTTTTATCATGAGGTTGAAACTGGCAAAAACATCCTTCAGGGAAGTCTTAGAACTACGTGGCTCTTGCAGATTGGCGGAACAGAGACTGTCCAGAATCAATTTCTGGAAGCAGAGCTCTGCTTGGGTTTAACAAAGAACTTGTCTGGCTGGTTTGAGAAGGTGAGCTCTGAGGTTTCTGTGGTCATGACATCCGGCTGCAGAGATTTTTCATGGTTCAGTGCCTTTCTGCTCGTCTGACTGCCCTCAGAGCCTGAGCAAACACCCACAGAAAGGGCCCCCAGGCACTGCTGCACAGAGCAGGCCACTCTCAGGGTAGGGCCTGGGTGCAGGGAGCCAGCACTGCAGTGCTCTCTGCTCTCTTTGCTAACTGATACTTGTAAACTCTGTAATAAGAGGTTGAAACCTTTTCACAGGGCGTGAGCTTGAACTTGTGTTTCATTTTCAGGAGACAAAGGAGGTACAGTTGGCAGAAACAACAGCAACAACTATGACCTGAACAGGAACTTCCCAGATCAGTTTGTCCATGTGACAGACCCTCCACAGCCAGAAACTCGTGCTGTCATGGCCTGGCTAAAGTCTTACCCATTTGTGCTCTCAGCAAACCTGCACGGAGGTACCACATCCAAACCAAGCTCCTTCCTTTGTGCTGGGCTTTGTGGGATGGGAGTTTGCAGGGATGTCTCCACAGCGTTCTAGGTGTGCACTGAGGAGCTCTCGTGCTGCAAGGTGGAGCAGAAACTGGAAACAGAGGGTGAAAACCGTGTCCCCAAACGTGTTTGTAGGGAGTTGAGGTGGCTGCTGGGAAGATCCCAACCAGTTCTCTGAAGGGAGCATCTGGGAGATGGGGATGGACTCCCTTGTCAGCAATTGCTCAGCAGATGGTCTGGGAATGGGATACAGAGCTGTGGCTGTTAAAGGCTTCACAGCATTTGTAGAGTGAATGCAATCCTGAGGGTTCCCTGCCTTGAATGGCATGGCGGAACTAAGAAATTTGCAGTAATTTAATTCTGCTTTTGTAGTGTTCTAAATTAAGTCTCTGTGTATTACATCTTACTCCCTAGACAGTTTGTCTGCTGGCTTGTAGCTGTGGTAACTTGCAGGTGGATGCTTTGTTGCCAGCATGTTTGGTTTGTAGTGCAGAAATATCATGTGTGGGTGTGAGGGGGCTGGCAGGTCTCCAGCTGCAGTGGTGTCTGGGGTTTCACGGTGCTATTAGTACAGCTTCCTTGGGGAAACCTTCAGCAATAAACTCCAGAAGGCTGAAAAACTGCGTCATTTGGGTCAAAAGCACCGTGCATGGTCTAGGAAATTCCTCCCCTTGCTTCCACTTCTCTGTGAAAGCAATTATGATGTGGTTGTGCTCAGCCCTCCTTCATGTAAGAGCCAAAGCTTTGATGTTGTCGTGGCTTTGGTTTTCCTTCCCAACGAGGTGTGGTGTTATCTTTTCCTGTGCTTCTGTCTCTGCTATCCACTGGGCTTAATGCTTTGTTTAATGCCAAGTCTTGAGAAACAGAAGACTTGGCACGTGCCGGGGAAAAATTTCCCCTGTTATGCTGAGCGTTGACTGAGAAAGCACGCAAGCATGAGCCAAAGCTTGTTTTGCCTGCAGGCTCCCTGGTGGTTAATTACCCCTTTGATGACGATGAACAAGGAATAGCCATATACAGTAAATCCCCAGATGATGCTGTGTTCCAGAAGCTGGCACTTGCCTACTCCAAGGTAAAGCTCTGACAGGAAAATGGGTTCATCCTGCTGGGTTGACTCCTGGGAAACTCCTCTTCAGCTTCCAGGGAACCTCCTGAGCAGCTAGTAGAGGGAGTTGCAGGCTCTGTGGGTGAGCCCCTGGTGCTGCAGGCGCAGCAGAATGAGGGTCCCATTCCATGAGTGATGCCCAGCATGCTCTGTCTGCATGCAGTGAGGGGGGAGGGCTCTGTGCAGGCACTTTTAAGGGTGGTGGAAAATGCTGTTCATGGGCTGGGGGGAGAGCAAGGATATCTCTGGGCTGGGACTGGGTGTGGGTGCAGTCGGTGCTGCAGCGATACAGACACACATCTGTGTTTGGTAACCCTGAATGTGTGACTAAGGGGAGAACAAGAGTGCCCGTGACTGTGGAGTGCAGCCTCACCTTCACATGTTGCATCTTGTTTTATAGGAAAATGCCAAGATGTATCAGGGAAGCCCTTGCAAGGATATGTACCCCACTGAGTACTTCCCACATGGCATCACTAACGGGGCTCAGTGGTACAACGTTCCAGGTAAAGGACACCTTAAATCTCCTGCACTGTTTGTCTTCGATTTAATGCATGTGCAGCTTAAATAATTTAGTCTGATCGGTCAGGAACTCTGCATTGGTCAGCTCAGATTAATGGGACTCGGGTTGCTTTTATAACCTCTTAAATAATGTACCCTGATAAAGTTATTCCTGGGAGAAGGAATTTATAGTTTCTCTGGCTATTAGCAAAACTGTTTCATAAAATTTTACAGCACTTTATTAGCATGAAAGGTATTTACAAGAAGGAAAGTTATTTGTCTGCTCTTTTGGCATCCCTTTGAAGTTTGAATCCTGCCCTGTGTAAAAGCTTTTCCCTTCAAGTTTGTGCTTCATCTTTCTCCACTATCTGATGATTTTTTTTTTTTTGAGCCGTGGTACTTCAGAAGTCAAAACTTGTTTGACATTCTTGTTGTAGGTGGGATGCAAGACTGGAATTACTTACATACAAACTGCTTTGAAGTGACCATTGAGCTGGGCTGTGTGAAATACCCAAAAGCTGAGGAGCTGCCCAAGTACTGGGCACAGAACCGGCGGTCACTGCTGCAGTTCATGAAACAGGTGAGGTGCTTTGACCTCAGGCAAGGTTAGCTCCCTCTGGGGTTTGCTTTAGACAAACCAGAATGAACAGGGTGATGTGTGAATGCTGCTTCCTGGCCAAACTGGGTACCTGCTCTACAGAAATCACCCCTATCAGAACCTGTCTCAACGACCCTCTCTTCTGAACATACCAAAAATCTATATGGAAATAGCATCCAGAGGATGCAGGATGCAGGAACCTTGGGGTTCCTGAGGCTGGAATGTCCCTTATGTTCTATTCCTATCCGAGTGGGGCTGGTGCTGCACACCTGGGGTGTGCAAACAAAGGTGTGGAGCAGAGAGCGCCATGCTGACACCCTGAGCCAAACAATTGCTCATTGTACTCATCAGGTGATCTTTGTCCACGCCAGCTGCTGGCCAGTCTAACCTGAATCGTTTTGGAACATCTTGCTCCTCTGGGAATGCTGAAAATGTGAGGGGTGGGAGGCAGAGCGAGGGCTGGCACTCAGCAGAGCTCCTTTGTGCAGGTTCACCAGGGTGTCTGGGGCTTTGTGCTGGATGCTGTGGACAAGAGGGGCATCCTCAACGCCACCATCAGCGTGGCCGACATCAACCACCCGGTGACCACCTACAAGGATGGAGACTTCTGGCGCCTCCTGGTCCCAGGGATGTACAAAATCACAGCGTCTGCCCGAGGGTGAGCAAGCCCCAGCACGAGGAGCAAACAGCTGCATGACTGACTTCCCACTCAGGAATATTCCATCACCTCTGCCTGCCTGCAGCACACGTAGGCATGGGCGTTTCTCCTGGCCTCTGGCCTGTGCAGAGATAGCAGTGTGAGGCTGCTGTGGTGTCAGACTGCTCACCTGGCGCTGGTGTACAATCCCAATCTTCCCTTGTTAGGAGTGGATAACTTGGTGTCTTTAGGAGAAATTCTTTTCCAGGCAGCTGCCCACAGAAGTGACTCAATCACTTCAATGCTGCCAAAATTCTGTGTTAAAGCAGCCTGACCTGTTGTGTTGCCAGTCATGCCCTGCAACACCTGAGCCAAAAGCAGCTAAACTCCATGTTGGGCCCTGAGCTGTTCCCTGTCCTCCTGCCATTCCCACGTCCCTTTGAGCTGTTGTTGCTCCTCATTTCTATGCTCCTCATTTTCCCCACTGTGGGCAGGGGAGCAGTAGCACTCCCATGTGGGTGTGTAGTCAGGAACAGGGCTGGCTTGTTGTCCAAGGTTTCAAATGCCTGATGTTTTCTTGTACCTTCTTTTCCCTGGGCAGGTATGATCCAGTCACTAAGGTGGTGGAAGTTGACAGCAAAGGTGGGGTGCAGGTCAACTTCACTCTTTCACGGACAGACAGCAAAGTGGAGGAGGGGAAGGTGCTGGTCTTGAACACCCCAGACACCAGCAACCCCAACGAGAAGGAGTTTGAGACCCTGATCAAAGATCTCTCTGCTGAGAATGGTCTGGAGCGGCTCCTGCTCACCTCCTCCAGGGATGTGGCTCCGTACAGATACCGGCCCTACAAGGACCTCTCCGAGTTCCTCCGAGGCCTCTACCTGAACTACCCACACATCACAAATCTCACCAGGTGAAAACAGAGCAGCAGCCTGGGCTAGGGATGTTGTGAAGTTGTTAGCCATGAGCACAGTGCAGAGATGGGGAGTTCATCCCTCCCTTCCCTGCGCTCCCTGAGATGGAGGGAGCACCACGTGTAAGGACATGATGGCACAGCAATGGCTGCAGGGCCTCATAAGTGCATCCATGTGCTTTTCCTGACTTAGTTCTCCAGGGGTGCCTGGGACTGGCGATATTCCCAGCACTGATATCCCAGACTTCTGCACGTATCTCTGCTCCATGCTGTGTTGTCTGCTTTTTAAATCCTTTCTGACACCCTGCTGAAGAGTCCCCAGCAAAAATGACCAGATTTGACTTGCACATCTCAGATGGCCTTTTTTCATTGTCTGCCTCCAGATTTTATTTCAGTAGTGCAAGACAGTTTTGTGTGAGCTTGCCCTGGGCCAAGGTCTGTGCCCTCCTGCAGAAGACCAGCTGCTGCCATCCTCTGCTTTCCTTTGTGACCTGTAGCGCTTACCCTCTGTCAGCTTTAGAAAGCACAAATCCCTTTGTCCCAGGGCCTCATTTGCTTGTTGTAACCAGGCACAATGTGCTCATGTGCTGTCCCTGCTGGTGCCAAGGCTGCTTTGCTGATCTGTAGCCTCTATTGTCCCTGCAGTTGCATCAGCCCTGAGCCTGTTCCCTGCTTTCCCTGCACTCCGTTTGCCAACTCAACGGCATGGCTGTAGCAACAGCTCCTGCATTGCTGGGAACAGGCCTCTTTTGTCCTGCTTTATAGATTAGTTCGATGTCCAGATGTATCCTGCTCTGAAGAAAAAAAAGAAACAAAACAAAACCCACCACTGACAGCACCGAGGATCCAGCAGTTGCACGTTTATCGTCATCTCATAGGCTGTATGGAGATGTATGGAGCATTGGATATTCTGTGCATCTGGACCTGGATACACCCCTACCCAGCTGCTGGTGTTCAAACTGATGTTCAGAGTGAATTCTGTTCGGTGCTGCTGCAAATCTGCCCCCCTGATGTGGTTGTGTTTTTCTTGCCTTTGCAGCCTTCTGCTGGAGGCTGGCAGCAGTTCCTTTCCACACCGGGATTTCTCCGGGAGGTCAGGCTGGAGGTGCAGCTCTGTTGCTGAGCTGACACTTCTGTTTCCCATCTCTTGGCAGTTTGGGTCAGAGTGTTGAGTTCCGTCAGATCTGGTCCCTTGAAATCTCCAACAAGCCCAACGAGTCCGAGCCTGAGGAGCCCAAGATCCGCTTTGTTGCCGGTATTCATGGAAACGCTCCCGTTGGGACAGAGCTGCTCCTGACACTGGCAGAATTCCTTTGCATGAACTACAAGAAGAATGCTGCTGTTACAAAGGTGAGAGGCCAATCAAAAGACCTCCTTGGAGCCTTCCAGCTGTATCCTGAGGCGACAGTGCTCACTGGGAGAGACTCCTTTTGCCAAAACTGGCTTGGGGCTTGCGGTGATTCCGTGTGTAATGGAATGTGTAATTCCGTGTGCGATCCATGGGACGAGTGGGAGCCTCAAACTGCAGCTCTTAGGTTCAGATCCAGGGAAGTGAACCCTACTAATTGCACTTTGTGCTGTTTCTCCTTTTGCTCAGCTGATTGATCGGACACGGATTGTGATTGTGCCTTCCCTGAACCCAGACGGACGCGAGATCGCGCAGGAGAGAGGCTGCACCTCGAAGATAGGCCAGACCAATGCTCATGGCAGAGACCTGGACACAGATTTCACAAGTAAAGCAACTGCCCCATGGTTGGGTGGAGTCACTGGGTTACAGGGTCTGCCTGTAAAGAAGGCAGTGCTCCGGGCAGCACAGCTGCTGGGAAGCTTCCAAAGCTCGGATCCCCTTTACAGACAGCAATTTGCAGTCTCTTATGTGCAAGAAACAAAGCAGAGTTATTTAGGAATAGGAGAGGTCAGATAATACCTGACGTATTTTAGCTCTTAATGGATTTCTTTCCTCTCTGACAAAATGCCCTCTGTTCATGCTCCCCAGAATCAGTCTCCTTTTTCCCTGCTTTTCTGGTTTCCATGTAACTGTATCCATAGCACTGTATCAGCCCACCCTTCCTGAGAAGGAAGTGTTCTCTGCCCAAGTTTGGCTGGGGTCATCCCAACTCCTTCCTTAAGAAAATGTCAATTCTGTGACATTGTTGTGAGCAAACACACATGAAATATCCTCTGCAAAACAAAAGGAAATAGCTTGGGGAAACTGTGTTTAGCTTTGCAGATGAATTCCCCCCCACAGATAGTGTGGACTGGGTGCTTTACTTGATCAGTCAGGTGCATCTGCCAAGATCAAACAGATGCCTCTTAATACATGCAGCAGACCTCATTTCAGATATAAAGGATGTACATCTGATCTCTCGAACAGCAGAGGAAACCGTTCTTAGTTCCCTTTTCCTATTTGTTGTTCTGATTTATAGGCAATTACACCCGGTACTCGGCAGCACGAGAGCCTGAGACCAAAGCCATCATGGAGAACTTGATCCTGAAGCAGGATTTCAGCCTCTCTGTTGCTCTGGATGGAGGATCCCTGCTTGTCACTTACCCCTATGACAAGCCAACACAGTCAGGTGTGACCAAGTGCCTGGTTCCCCTCGGGCTGTCTCTGCAGAGGTTCACATGACCGTGTGCTGTAAGAGCTTTTTGTGCTCGTGGTGTTCTGTAGCCTCCTTTGTGTTCAGCCCTTTGTGTGTGGAGTTGACAGTCTGTAAGTAAAGCTATAAAACCTCACAGGGTTCAGCTAGGGATCAGAACATTTCCAATTTCTATGCCTACAACAGTATTTCAACCTTTCCTCTGCCAGAGCCAGTATAAAGTCTGCTTTTGATACTGCCCCTCATTGTTAGAGGAAATAGGAATGCTCCTGAAACAATGTGAGTCACTGTTTAGTACAGGATCAGGGGGTTAAAATGGGAATCTTCCCCTGCAGGGAATGAGAGTTGCATGCTCAAACTCTCACTTTTCTCATTGCAGTGGAGAACAAAGAAACACTAAAGCATTTGGCATCTCTGTATGCAAACAATCACCCAGTGATGCATTTGGGCCAGCCAGGCTGTCCAAATAAGTCAGGTATGTTGGGTTGAATCCTTTAACCCCCTGTCAGCTCGTGGCAGACTCTGCTGAGCCAGCTCTGGCTGACAGCTGTGTTTTTTGCTCTCACAGATGAGAATATTCCTGGTGGAGTGATCCGTGGCTCAGAATGGCACAGTCACCTGGGAAGTATGAAGGTACTGCTGCATGGCACAGGGCTTTTCATCTCTGCTAAACAACCAATAAAAAGCATATTTGTCCTGCTGTCTGGGCAAAACTTCCCTACCTCCAGCTGTGCTATGCAAAGATTTTTTTTAATACCTCTTTTCTTGTAACTGTGGTTTTGTTTTTTGCAGGATTTCAGCGTGACATTTGGTCGTTGTCCTGAGATCACTGTTTATACCGGCTGCTGCTACTTCCCCAGTGCTGGACAGCTTCCTGGCCTGTGGGCAGACCACAGGAAATCTCTCCTTAGCATGCTTGTGGAGGTGAGCTGCAGTCTGGGGGAGGAAATTCTGGCGGGGAGTGAAGTGGTGGGGAGGGGGAGAGGAAGAGAAACAGCATGGAGAGTCTTTGTGGTTTTGTTGGTGCTGTGTAATTACAGATGTTCATGATTTAGGCTGGATTGAGCAGAGGCAGCAAGTGACCAGGGCACATGTTGACACAAGAGTTAAACATCTGTGCTGTGTTGCCTTGCACTGTTATTTATTGTGAGGGTCAGGGATGGAGAGTGAGCTGTGTTTTAGAGGGAAAATAGGTCCCATTTTAGTTACAGATGCACCATAAGCTTGGATCTGAACGTGAAGTGTTTGAAATGCTTTATTTCAGGTCCATAAGGGAGTGCACGGCATTGTCCAAGACAAGAGCGGCAGGGCAATTCCTAAAGCTGCCATTGTTCTGAATGAAGGCTTGAGGGTCTGCACTAACGAAGGTGGCTATTTCCACGTGCTCCTGGCTCCAGGTTTTCACAGCATTGATGCAATAGCCAGTGGGTACCAGCAGAAACATGTCAAGGTACATGAATGTCCATGTTGGAGTTATTCCCCCATTCCCTGTCACATAAAAAGTTCCCTGTTTGGGCTCTGCCCGGTTGTGCCTGTGTTTAGCTGCTGATGATGTGCCATCAGGATCTGTTTTCTGCCTTGCCAGAATGGATGGAGAACAACTTCCCAGCACAGCAGCGTTATTTTGGGAGTACCTTTTCTTTCCGTGGCACTTTTCTTTGACCAGGGCAGGACCAGGCAGATGACAAGTGTCTCTCTTGTCTGGATCCCCAAGCTCTGAGATGATCCAACCTCTCGTGTCTTTCTGCAGGTCTTTGTACGTGATGATGCCCCCAGCTCTGTGTTCATAGTATTTGACACAGAAAACAGGATTTTTGGACTGCCAAGGGAGCTGGTTATAACTGTGGCAGGTACAGTGATGCTTTTTGTCAAAGCTTTGAGCTTTGCTTTCTGTACCAGTTCATGCTGACAGAGATGCTCCACTGAACTGGGAAAGCAGCCTGCAGGCTTAAGCCATCTCCTGCTTTCCCTTCTGAACACACTCTTGTCCTTGCAAACTGGTCCAACAGCCCTTGGTTCTGCTTGGTAGGAGGGAGGGAGGGAGGAAGCAGAGTGTTTTGCAGGGATTTGGAGGGTCCAAAATGTACTTCGAGATGTTTGGGATGGGGAGAGCTTGTGTGCATAGCTGGGAGCTTGATCTTGCTTCTTCAAGGCTTTTTTGGGTGGTGTGACACCAGGTAAGCAGAAAGAGATTATTTTATTTTGTCAAGGTGGCAGCTGCTGGGGAGGGGTGTGTGGGAGTTTAGACCCAGTGGTCTGTAATGCAGCTTGGTGATAATCTCCTAGATTCCAGGCACAGAAAATGGAGCGTGCCCTGTTCTGGGAGCAGCTCTCCTTTCCTCCATGGCCTAGGAGGAAGGAGCAGGGTCACAATGTGAAGTGAAGGAAGTGGTCGTGACTATAGGAGGGAGGAGAGATGCCGGCAAGCCTGGGAACCTCTGGCATGGGGGAACATGGCATTAACTTTGGTGTCCTCTCTCTGGCAGGCGCAAGCATGTCTGCCCTGGTGCTCACGGCCTGTATCATCTGGTGTGTGTGCTCCATCAAGTCCAACAGACACAAGGATGGCTTCCACCGCCTCCGGCAGCACCACGACGACTACGAGGACGAAATCCGCATGATGTCCACTGGCTCCAAGAAATCCCTCCTGAGCCACGAATTCCAGGATGAAACAGACACTGAAGAAGAAACACTGTACTCCAGCAAACACTGACACCTCCAGGGCAGGAAAGGAGGTTCCCATGGACCAGACCCGGTGGTGGGGGGGCAATCCCTGTGGTTCAGTTTTGAAATGTTAGCTTCAGGATGTGTCCTCCAGAGGGGTGGGTGGCAGCTCCCAACTTTCCTCTGTTTGCTCTGTTCCTGTGTACAGGCACTCAGTGGGTGTTGGAGGCTGTTTCTGAGATAAGGACATGGTTTGTTACATTTTTGGGTCAAGATCTGGAGGTTTGTATGATGTGGTTTGAAAGGCAGCTTTAACAGGGTGGCCAGCAGAGCTCTTAGCATTTCCCCAGCATCTCAGCACAGGGAGCAGATGGTGGGGAAGTGCCATGCAAGACCTGCATGGAGTTGTGGTCACAACACTCCAGAAAAGGTTGAGAAACCGGTTTTGATTTCATATTTTTCACTACATGCTTGGGGGAAGCCAGATCCTTCAAGTGGCTCCTCATTCTGCAGAGCAGCCCTCAGAAAAAGCCCCCCAAAAAACCCCTTTGATTTTCAGCTGTTCCCTTGGAGCTTTTCCCACCGTGGGTTGCTGTGGCCTGCTGTGATCTGCACCTCTAATGGTTGTGGAGCACCTCTGATGTGTCACTAGTTTCAGGGAATGAGTTGGCATCCTGGAGGCTGGGAGAGATGACATCGCTCTTGATGTGAGCTGGAGAAAGTCAGAGCTTCAGTGAACTCTGACAGAGCTCCACTGCCTGCCAGCTCTGCCACGCTGCTGTTCCTGACTTCTGGGGAGCAAAGAAACTTTATCCCCATCACTCTGGTCGTGTTTTGTTTGTGTCATAGGCTTGGCTTTGGGGGTCTCATGTTCATGTTCCAATAGCTCAGTGTCTGAAAGAGCAGCTGGGAGGTTGTTGGAAGCAAATGGATTCACTAATCTGTAGAAAACTTTTATCAGTTTTGCTCAAATCCACTACTGTTCAGGAGGAAACAGTGAAATCTGACCACTGCTTTATAATTAAGCTTATTGGAGCAGCAGGGAGAGGTCATGGGAGTATCCATGGCCCAACTTTGGTGCTAAACTCTGAAGAAAACTTGCACCATTTGCCACTGTTCACCGAGTACCATTTAATCACTGAGCTCTGGTGATAGCAGGCAGCAAATTTCCTGCTGGCTTGGCTCTGTTCTGCTCCTGCAGCATCCCTGGAGTGGGGAGCAGGAGCTCCACCTGTATGTGTGGCTGCAGCTGTGGTGCAAGGAGTGAGGGAGGGCTGAACTGTGCTGAGGGAGAAGGGAAAAGCAGCCAAATTCTGTTGTGTAGCACTTGGCAGGAGGTTGGAAAGAGGAGCTGCAGCACACATCCCCAAGGCACATGGGATTTGTGGGGAATAGAAGGGATGTCCAGAAGGAAAGAATGGTTGGAACGCTTGATTTCCAAAGCCTTTATGTAACTCTGATGTTCCTGTGCTTTCTGCAGAAGGCTGGGATTAGAATAGGCACTTATTTTCTTGCTGCTCATTTTCTAATTCTTGCCCCACTGACCTGATTTCTGGGATGCAGAAGCCTTAGGCCTCGAGTTTGCCCTGAGCTGCTCTGTCGTCCAGAGGCCCGGGCATGTTCACTGGTGAAAGCTGCACGTGGTGTCCTTGGAGGGGGGTTGCACCAAAAAAATCTAATGGGGTCTGCTCTGCAGGGCTCTGACCTGGTCCTCTGGGGGAACAGCCCCACTGAAGGCTCTTGTGCCATGTCACTTGGGGAAGAAGCTGTTCTTCACCTCCACCTGTGGAAATGCCCTTCCAGAACCACGTGCCTGTGGCTGTGCTGCCACGGTCATCATCTCAGCTGGTTCTGTGCAGGGACAGAGAGGACCCTCAGACACCAGTGTACCTCCTTCCCTGTTCCACAGGGAATTCTACTGCAAGAAACACAAAGTGTGGCTGGGGAGGTGTGCTGGGAACAGGGAGATGAGGCTGGGCATTCCCCACGCTCCTGTCCCACATCTGCTGTGAAAGAGCTGCTCTGGTTGCCTTGTGCAGGAACCATGAACATCTCTGTGCCTGTTCCCAGCTCATTGTGCTGAGCAGGGGATGGGGTTTGGTCCCTTTTTGTCCCTTTTCCACGCGTAACAGGCTGTAGGACACCAGCACACAGTAGCATTAATCCTGCCTCATGTCTGAACTGTCCCTCCTTTAACAAGAGACACAGTAGGTTTTATTTAAAGCCGAGTTTGCAAATGGCTCTTAGGGCTCTGTTCGGGTTTTGTTTGCTCTGGCAGCAGGTAATGGACAGAGCTGGCCCTGCTTTGTCCCTGTAGCAATAAGTCCTGTTAGTAACTGGCCCTTTCCCTCAGAGTGCATTTCGGAATTAGCCGGGAGTAGGTGTGTATATTGAAGGTGAGTGGATTTGAGATGTTTTGCAAACGTGTGAGACTTTTCTACACCGCAGGACCAAGGGAGATGCCCGGCTCTGGCTGCAGCTCCGCGCTCGGAGCTTCGCCAGCACCGGGGCTGTTCCTGGGCACTTCGGGAAGGCAGGAGCGGCTCCCGGTGCCCGCGGTCCGTCCGTCTGTCCGTCCATCCGCGCCCCGGGCCCAGGAGCCGGTCCCCGCGGGCCCCGTCCCCGTCGCTGTCGCTCCGTGCACTTGTGCCTTCAAATGTACATTTTCAAAGGGACTTGAATCGCCGTTTCCTGGCAGCGGGAGGGGAGGCGGCGGCGCGGGGCTGGGCCTGGCTCTGCCCTCAGCCGCCGCCGCCGCCTGTTTTTTACCTGTATACCGAGATCAATAATCTGTATAAAACTATTTTGATGTCCACGCGCGTTCTCTCATTCTTCCTTACAACGTGGGGCTGGGCGGGCGCGACGGGGTAGCGGAGTCGGAGCCGGGGTCGGGGCTGGAGGAGCGGGATTGGGATGGGGCTGGG
>VZTI01002699.1:239263-276393 GCA_013397865.1 Struthidea cinerea
CGGCCCGTCAGCCATGAGGCGCCGGTGCCCGCTGAACCCCGCGGCGGGGCGGCCCCGCCGGACCCTCCCGGGGCTGCGGGTGAGGGGCTGCGGGTGTCCGGCCGCGCCCTCCTGTCGGCGTGGGGCGCTCCCCCAGCCGTGAGGGTCCCCCCTCCCTGTGGGCTTCTCCTCCTGTGAGAACGGCAGCCCCGGAGGCGCGGGGTCCCCGTGCGGGTCCGTGACTGTCCCCCGCCCCGTGCAGATCTCAGGAAGCAGGCGAGGCAGCTGGAGAACGAGCTGGACCTGAAGCTGGTCTCCTTCAGCAAGCTCTGCACCAGCTACAGCAGCACCCGAGACGGAAGGCGCGACAGGTATAGGTACTAGCCCGTTTCTTTATGTTTTAAATGCTGCCTGTGGTGCTCGGTGCGGTTTTGTCGTTTGCTGAATGCTGGTGCCACCTGTGGCTCTTAACGCTTGGCTTCTTGGGAAGCTCCTTTCAAGCACTTCTTGCTGCTGGTGTTGGTCTTGATGGTGTTGGTGTGTGAGTCACGGAGGGTGACAGGTTACTGGGGAAAGCTGTATTTAAACTTCATTCTGTGTGGGGTCAGTGAGCTTTTTAATGCTCATTACATTGGCTTAATTCCCAGTTTTTCTTGTATTAAACGAACAGGAGGTTTTCAGGGACTTTGGTATTAAGGGAATTTAGCTTTACAGCTCCCAGGTGGGCTGGTGTGCTATTTGTAATCCCAGTTTTAAGGGAACTGGAGCACTGAGCAGCTGTGCAGGGAACAAGCCCTCTCTTCAAAACGAGTGGCTATTTCTTCGTGTCTTTCTCCTGAGGTGAGTAATAATCACAGAACCATAGAATGGTTTGGGTTGGAAGGGACCTTAAAGATCATCTCGTTCCAACCCCTCTGCCATGGACAGGGGTGATGTTAATACGAATAATGAGAGCTACACATATGTTTTTATATGTGTGCATATATGTGGGTAGTTTCTGTTTGCTTTGGTCACATTTATGTTTGACTGAAGAATTAATGTGGTAAAACTCTTCAAGTCTGTCTTGTGAGCAGGAGGTGAGCTCTTCCCTGCAGTTCCACAGCAGGAATTATCAACCCCTCTGTCCATTTGCAACCTTTTCTTTGCTTGTTACCTGTATCAGTTGCGAGTGTGGCTGCTGTAGGTACGTGTGCTGATATTTTTCTTTTTCATTTAATTTAATGACTGAATCGATTTTGAACCTCTCCCTCAATTTCTAGTTCTGGTAGCCTGAGAGCACCTCAGCAATGATCACGTTACTCTTGAATCAGAGCTGTACTTTCACTTTTGTTTCTGCCTCTGTGCTGTTACTTGCCATGTAATCTAATTGTTTTCATTATTTTTGCTGTCCTGTGTCAAACTTGATTCTCTTACTCAAGTTTAGGCAGATTACCAGAGCCATGAGTAGTCTCTGAGGGCTGTTAGTTGCCACAGTTCTGCAGGCTGGTCTGAGATGTGACTTTTCCTTGTGGTTTCAGTTTATCTTTAAAAGCAAATAGGGAAGGTGTGTGAAGCTAATTGTGGTAAATGGTGTGGTTTGCGTTGCTCTGTGGGTCACTGATTGCTTAATAGGTCAGGGGGTTGTCCTACCACCTTGTAACTGAGGTGTAAGTATGCTGCTGGAGTAACATGCTAACAGTGCAGTGCTCCCTCCTGCC
This sequence comes from Struthidea cinerea, assembly GCA_013397865.1. NCBI lineage: Eukaryota > Metazoa > Chordata > Aves > Passeriformes > Corcoracidae > Struthidea > Struthidea cinerea. The sequence continues at coordinate 240,940 of VZTI01002699.1, forward strand.
AGTAAATAAATAAATCAAGCTTAGAAGTTGGGGGGAGGAGGACACTGGTACTGGTGTGTGTGGTGTCAGGCATTTCTTCCAAGGAGAGGTTGTATTTCCTGCAGATGATACTGTGTCATCCATTTAGATAAGAGTTAAAGGCATGCAGAATAAGAAAATGTAATTTTTCAGAGCTTATTTCATCTCTAGCAAGCCTGGGTGTAGTGGAGCTTTCCAATGCCTGTCATTGGTGCTTCCTTATTTCTGGCATTCGTGAAGTGATGCAACGTTTCAGTGACTGCTCCTCTTCTTCTCCTCAGCTCTGACACAACTCCTCTGTTAAATGGATCAAGCCAGGACAGAATGTTTGAGACCATGGCTGTGGAGATTGAGCAACTTCTGGGAAAGGTAACTCGAGTTACTTTGGGTTTATTTCAGCGTTTAGGCAATGTCACCGTCCGGGTTTCTGTGATGGATATTAGGAAATCCCAGTGTGGGTGTTAGACAAGGTGTGCACGTCTAGCTGGCTCCTTTAGCTTGTGCATTGTCATTTTCTTGCAAGAAGAAGGCATTTCACGTTTTCTGGGGTGTTTTTCTTTCCTGTAGCTGACTGGGATAAACGACAAGATGGCAGAGTACACCAACAGCGCGGGCGTGCCGTCGCTGAACGCGGCGCTGATGCACACGCTGCAGCGCCACAGGGACATCCTGCAGGTAACAAACGGGCCTCCCCCCTGCCCTTATGTTCTTTCTGTGGTTAAAATAATTATTATTATCTATGCTGATATCACAGCTTGCTGGAGTGTCTCACCAGGAGGTGTGAATGCCACTGATTCCATCTTGCTTTCCTTCTCTCCAGGCGCCCGCTGAACTCTGAGTTGAAAAAAATTGTGCTTTTTTATGTCATATTGGTGACTAGAATTTAGCTAAGAAAGAACAGTAAAGGGTGCTGCCTTCTGTGGGTGGGTTTTGTACAGAAAAAGGGGATATGTAATGAGTTGCCTTGTCTGTGTGGTTGGTCACGTAACAATGTGCAAGGGACCATCACACTTCAGAAAACATGATTGTAAAACCTTCTAAGCTTCTCAAGGGAGATGAAGGAAATGTAATTGTTAAAGCTACCAGTCAGTGCTATAAATTAACCATGTTTCAGGCTGGTGATGTTTTCATGGCATAGTACCGTTAAAATGCATATTTTATTTGGCTGGTCATGTACAGTCTGATTTCTGTTTGGTATCTGTGCAATCAGTGCAGAGTGTGACAAGCAGTAGCAATTGTATGAATGGTTACGATGGTTTTGGTGCACACCAGCTGCCAATTCAATTGAGTTTTGAGAAGTACCAGCTGCCTGAAATGGTTTAAAATGTCAAATTGTAACTTGAAAGTCTTCTTCACTGTTCAGAAAAGACTTTATTTTAATCTGGTGTAACAACAGAATAAACTCAAGAACATCTTCACCACACCAAAGAAGTAGGTTTTATTAGGGCTTCTGAAGGGAAATTCCAACACAAACTAATTCATCAGAAAGGTGAGGATATCTGAAACTGGGAGAAAGAAATACAGTGGATTTCCCTCCACAGCTGTAGCTGCAGCCATCAAATTTAGCAACTGCCCTAAGAGCAGTGAGTTTTAAGAATACTTTGCATTAACTGCCAGCATTTTTGCTGTTAAATTCATAAGCTGGTCTTGTACTTTGTATTGGAGAATAGTTGACAAATTTAAAGGTGGCTGGATCTCCTGTAGGTGTATTGTGTTGTTCAGTTAACCTCAGGACCCTAATTTTGGGATACCTGTTTATTGTTACAGGATTACACGCACGAATTCCACAAAACCAAAGCAAACTTCTTGGCAATACGAGAAAGGGAGAATCTGTTGGGATCAGTACGGAAAGATATCGAGTAAGTTGTGTCTGCTACAGCAAAGGTGTGGGACTGTCCTCAGAGGGAGAAAGTGGAGAGAATGCTTGGCTTAGCTCAGGTGTCTGTGCTCTGAATAAAGCAAAAGGAGTTCCTTGAATTCACAATTCTCATTGAGGTTCTGTTCTGTTGGATTTTAGATCGTATAAAAGCGGGTCTGGCGTGAACAACAGAAGAACAGAACTGTTCCTGAAGGAGCACGAACACCTTCGGAAGTAGGTGTTGTTTCCTATTTACTTGTGTTGGAGGTGCCTGACTTTTCTGGGAGGTGAAACATTCTGGATTTCATGCAGCTGGATAAACATTTATGGCTTGTGCTGAGCGTGAACTGTGTGGGGTAGATAATAGTCATGGTGGTGTCAGGGATTTGGGCTTTAGGATCTTGTCAGTGACAGTTCTGTGTTGTCTTCAGGGGCTTTTGCAAGTCACTTGTGACTCAGACCTCCTGCTCCTCCCGAGGGAGTAGATGCCTTTCACGCTGACTGGGATAAAGTTTAAGAAACAGAAACTCCCATGATTTGGCTGGGTTTCCCTCTCCTTTTTGTTTTTTGTCAGTCAGACAAAGAAAAATCTTTTTTCCTTTTGTCTCTACTGAACGTGGACAAACGGTGACAGAAGAGATGAATTCCAAAATTACCTACGCAGTTAAATACCTACAAATTGACTCTAGTTTACCAGATAACAAGCAAAATAGAAAGCACTTTGTTCTTATTCCTCTTGCAGAGAGGGCATTAAGTTCTGAGTAGCTGCTTTGTGTGCCCTCGTTCAGCAAAAACAGCACAGGTGAGAGCAAAGAACTGAAGGGTTTGTGGTTTTTAGAGAGTCAGGAGGCAGCTCTGATCTTCCTGCCTCTCTCCGTGCCTGTAGCTGTGCTAAACCTCAGGCTCACACAAGAGGGCAGGCTTGCATTGAAAAAAACAAATAAATAAAAAATTACCTGTGGCTTTCTTATATTTAAGCTTATAGCCAGAACTGCACAAAAAGCTTTTACAGGAAATTAAAACTTTTTTTTTTAATTGTGGCTTACCACTGCTTCGTCCTCGGTTTTCTTTAGTATCTTACAACTTAGAAATTAGCTGACTTAAAGCTTTAATTAGTACTGCTGTTAAGCATGATCTTGAAATAGAATGGTTAAATATTTCTGGAATTGTGAAATACCCTTCTGAGAAACTGATATTACCCTGAGTGCCTTATTTTGAAAAGTTTGTAGAAATTAAGAGTGGAAAACTTACAGCATTTTGTAAACATTATCTGGCAGATGTCTTCAGAATTTGAGCCCAGCATTTATTGAGGCATTGATTATTTGGTCTTTTAAATATGCTAAAGTCTGCAGTATGTTTATAGGATTAAAATGCATGAAAAATAAAGGTAAGGCAGTTTTAGAAAGAGTTTAAAACCATCTGGGTGATTATTTGAAAATGTTAAGACTTGAAATAAACCCACCACAACACTGAGGAAAAGAAAACCAGAAATAAATGTGAGTTGGGGATCTTTAGTAAACAGGGCCAAAACTAATCATAGACTACTCTGCAAGGTGGAGATAACTGTAAGGACTGTGAAGAAATCCGGTGTAAAAGGAGAAGACAACACTGGCAAGAAATCAAAGCTTGCGAAACTCTTGAATTGAGAATCAGTAAGCTCAGAAAAAGATACTGGCAGAGGAAATTATTAGAGAGTTTCAACATATTTGTCTTCAGAGAAAGCAGTTAATGAGCTATTCATGCCAAAAAGCCGTAAAAGCTAAGAAAAGGTCCCAAGAAATCACCAGGAGCTGGCAAATTACACCAAACACGCTCCTAGGATAAACTGACAAGCTTTGTGTGAGTCATGATGCTGAATATTTGTTGTGCAATAAATCTTGGTGCCAGACTAATTGACAGAAGTAGATGATGAATCTATTTACACAAAGACACGGGAGTAAAAATCCAAATGTTTTCACTGGAGTGAAATCTATGAAGAGAGCTTGAAAAGCAGGCACAGGAACATAAAGTTTACAATGTATTACTACATTCTACAGAGCAGTGTAATAACACCACAGGAATTATGTATTCATATCAGATATTGGAGCATTCACTTGGTCTTGACCGTGCCTAATTTCTGATATTAAGTACTCTGACCTGTTACATATTTATTGCATGATCTGATAACAGAATGTGTGAACTGCTGCCCCACTGCAGAGTGCCAGACTCTTCTGTCAGCCTTTTCCTTTATGCACAGCCATGTGAGACAGGATAAACACAACCTGGGGTTTTCTCTGGGCTGTGTTTCCCGTGAATGCTCTTCAAAAAACTGCAGGGTCAGATTGTTTGTGGGGTATCTCACTGGGGAGGAAGAGGAGAGACAGGAAGCTCCTCTGCTTTTTGCCTAAATCTGCCTCTTTCATTTTTGTGTCACATTGTGAACACCACAGAGAAGATCCTCTTAATGTTACATATGTAGGTAATCCTAAAAAAGGAGAGGAAATGAAAAATCTGTGAGTACAAGATGCTGATGAATAAAAGGCTCCAACACACGTCGGGCACAAAGGGAATGACGAAAAGCGCTGCGCAAACCCCGGCTATGCCTGGCTTTCCATTAAGCCGTGAGGATCCTGGATCCATTTGGCCTCCCTTTCCCAGGGTGGGGCTGGCTGCTGTGTCAGTGCTGCTGGCAGGAGTGGGGATTTCCACCTTGGGATCCCCATGGAGCTGGGGCAGCCCTCAGGCAGGGGGTACAGGGCACTGCCGCACCCCACGCCGGGGAGGGTGAGACAAAACACATCGTGTTGTTCTCCCTTCGAAAGCTTCACTGCTGCTCAGTCCATTTTATAAATCAGCTCACTTTTGGGAAAGGAGATTTGTCTAGAAGTTCTGCTGGCTGTGGGTAGAAGTTTCCGAGTCACTCAGTTTCCTGTTTAAGTTCTACCCGGGGAATTGAAGAGCAGCTTTACCAATCGCTGGAGAGATGAACAGTAGCACCTAATTTTTTTAAAGAAAAGATTAACCCCTGTTAATTAAAACAAAGTTGGCAGACAGGTCTTGTTGAATATTGATGGCCTGTTAATATTTTTACCTAATACCTCAGATTTTTGGCATGTCAGATGCAGATAGAAACACCAAATCTAGTGTGGTCTTGTTTGCTGTTCATTTTAGAAATCTTGTTTTCTTGGGTCTGTGCCATTCCCTAAAGGTATTTCATCTTCTCTCTGTACTTTTGGCCAGGGGTCCAAACAAGTCATCCTTTTTCTTCTGGTGCTGTTTTCAATCTAAACAGAACAATTTTGATGAATAGATCTAGCTTAGCGTTTTAAAAACTGCTCTGAAAAGTGCTGCCTCAGAGGAAACAATTCTGTCAACTTAGAGTCTGCCCTGAGAAATTCTGCAGTTATTGATGGGTTACAGTCTAAGTCAGCAAAGAGGGAACTAACGTGCTTGATTAAATTTGCAATATTGTGTGTGCATGCAAGTGAAAATTTCCCTTGTGTTGGTACTTGTGTTGTAGGTGAGTGATACCAGGTGATACTGATGAGTTCGTGTAAAAATTGATGAAGTCTTCAGAAGTTCAGATTGAAATTACAGATGTTATTACTTATGATGAATTCCTTGTAAAACTAGGTGAAAACACACCAACTCTGTCGTTGTGGGGCAACTGTGTGATTATTACTTTATTACTCAGCTCCAGCACTCACAAATTAGTCATTTATCCCTTTCTAAAAGAAGTGGCTGGTGGTGAAGCAGGTGCCTGTGTGGTGCAGATATCGTTAGCTGTGTTTTTAATTGTTGTCAGGTGACTGCATGTTTCTGCTGAGTGTTGCTATGCAGCCTGTGAATCTATCCAGTAAAAATTAAAAAAAAAAATCCTCTTAGTTGGAGTTTCATGTGTGAGTGATGCAGGTAGATGAGATGAACCTGCTGCAAGTGTTCAGACACCCCATGGAGTCTTGAAATGTTTAAAAATGGCACAGAGAGGGTCAGGGTGCCGGAGTAGGTGGGTAAGAAACTTTTTTTGAAGGAGGAAAAAGAGGAGAGCGAACAAATCAGAGGGACATGGGCTGCATGGGAGAGAGAAGAGAGGAATCAGAGAAGTGAGCAAAAGAAATAATGGGAACCTGCAGCAGTTGTGTAATGGTGCTAATTAATAATACATACCTGAGATGATGAGGAGAAATTAATGTTTGTGCAGTGCTTCATGTATGTGAAGTACTCTGGAGTACTGAATACTTTCACTGCTTTCATTGTGGCATTTTGTTATCAGCAGAACTATTTCAGGCTTCCTGCTGTTGTTTGGGCAGAAAGGGGCACATTCAGTAGAGAATAATCGCCAGGAAAACTGCTGCCAAACTTTGTTGGTGATACGGGCAAGATCTTAATGGAGGGAGTGACTTATGGGCTGTTTTTCCTCTAAATTTTGTCTTTCCGTACAAATTTTCACTTCAGCACTGATTTGCAGAGAGAAATCAGCTCAACAAGATGCAGAGACACCTCGCAGGGTTTTTGATTACAGGTGACTTGATCTTTTGGGAAAAAGCTGCCAGTTTTCTACCTGAATAGAATTTCTTTTTTCTTTTGTTGTCCCTGTTCTGTGTTCTGCATGCCCTGATTTCCATTCACTGTGCTGTTGCTGCTCAGGTTCCTGGGGATTTCAGTGGATCTTCAGTGTTGGATTAAGACCAGAGAACTGTTGTTGCCTCCCTTCCCATCCCCTCCGTCACCTCCAGCTGCAGGGGAGGACACACAGGTGCCTGGGCAGGAACTGCTCCAGCTGACACACAATTCACCACTGCATCTCCTTCATCTTCTCTTGGAAACAGAGAATGCAGGAAAAACAGCTAATTCACCAATTCCTTTTTCCATCCCAAGGTGGCTGGGGAAGCAGCAGGGAGGGAGGAATGTGATGAGCCTCTTCCCTGGATGCCTGCTGCCTGCCTGCTCTGCCTGCTCTGCAGCCTCAGAACTGCTGAGCTCCACTTTAGTCAGGCCCAGTAAGGGCTTTCTTTTTTTCTTTTTTTTAATTACCAAACCTGCCTCTTAATTAAACTTATTTTTTGTTCATGTCAGAGCAGAATGCGGCATTCTTGTGGTTCCATTCTTTTAATTTGAATGCAGATTTTAACTGAGGCAGCACTTGGGAATGAATAATCTTCTTTGCTCTGTAGCAGTTATGAAAAAAACCCCAACAGCTCTGCCCTGGGAGGACAGAGGAGCTTTCCATGGCCGTGGTTTGGAGGGTTTGCACTGGATCTGGTGCTGTTTGGGTGCAGACCTTCTGTGCAGTGCTGGTGAAGGGCTGCAGCACTTTGCCCATTGAAGTGGAAGTTACAGTGCGAGGAGGGATTGGGGAATGTAGGTTAAAAAACATCTCTCTGCTGGCCATTAATTGCAAGAGCTCTGGCAATGGTGTGCCACTGTTTTCCCAAACACCACTGGCTTGTTTCCTTTGTTTCTGGAAGGAAGTTTGAGAAATTGCTGCATTAAAAGTGTGTGCCAGTGCCAGGATGGCTGTGGTTAATCACCTTACTGCCTTACCACTGAGTAACTCAGGCTTCTGGGGTAGGGCCGTGTGCTCTGTCTGAGCAGCAGCACAAAGAAAATGGTTTTCAAAGAAGGGATTTGAGCAAAGGAGGATTTTTGGTGTTGCAAAGGCTTACTTAAGGATGCACAACAGCTTGTCCTGTAATCCCGTTTCAAAATACAATTCTAGTCTGTCTTTCTGCTCTGTCTCCTGTTCTCTTGCTGCAGAGTTTTCTTGATTGCATCAGTGATTCTTTCCTTTAGCCTTATCTCTGCCTGGGATTGCCAAGCCTGCTGGCAGAGCCTCTGTCTCCTGAAGACTCGTGGCAGAGGGACACAAGGCCACTCTGGAAGGGGCTGGATCAGCTTCCTCTGTAACAGTCCCAGACTGAATATGACACTTGGGCACATCATACACTCATCTGCAGCACCAGGCTGAGAATAATTTGCTGTTTTCTTATTTTAATAGTAAATACTGTTCAGAGAGGGAAGACAGTTCCTGTCTTCTGGAAAAGGAGAAACTTCACTGTGTGTAATTATATGACTGTATGAGCAAGTTATTGAAGTGGTTTAATGAGAACTTGGGGAGGTTCAAAGCTTCCAGGCAATGAAGGAAGATGCTCTCTTGGGTATTATTATTACTTATAAATAACTTAATAAAAAGATCATGAAAATCAGCCAAGCAATTCAGGATTTAAGAGGTTTTTTCCTCTAAAAATAGCTTGAGCTTCATTAAGGTAAAATCAACTATTTCTTTTAATCTTCCTGTTTAGGACTTAAAAAACCCCTGCCCTAAACCACTAAACCAAAGATTCTATGTGTCAATGTTTATTTGCATGCTTTCCTGATAGTTGGATTGCTTTAACAATACTGTAATCAATAATTTCCCTGACACTGATAACTGTTGTGACATTTTTATACCTCAGCATGTCTAAAGTGATGGGGACACCAAATGAAAAAAAAACCCATGAAACACAGCACAAAACTTAGTTTGGGAATTTCCTTTGTAACTTCCAGTACAAAACTGAATTATCCAGGTGACAAAGGATGCAGCCACACATTGAGCATTAAGAGCTTCAAGCTCATTGTTTGCTTTTCCCCTTTATAAAAAGTGAAGGTTTATGGATGAAATTCCGTGTACCCCGGGGGAGGTGGCTATGGAAACTCTTGTAGGTCTTTCTGAATGTCTGCAGGAGCTAAAGAGCAAGCCCTCACAGAGTGAAAGATTACCTGAACATATCATGGGAAAAAAAGTGGTTGGGACAAAAACTCTGCTCTGGTTCTCGATTCTGGGTTTCCCCTTAGAAACAGCACTTTGTTCTTAATTTGGGGAAAGGGAAGGATATAAAGCCACGCTTCAAACTTCAGGGCTCTGTGGTTTCTTCTGAAGTTTTTTGCTCCTTTCAGAAATAAACAAGTCGGTGATGCATGTTTTATTTGTTTTTAGCTTTCCTTTCAACACTGTTTCTTAACTAGGACAGCTTCCCCCCTCCGAGGTCTGTATTGAAATTAGGGCTTTCACGAGTGCTGAAATCCATCCTGCATGGGTTGGTTCTGAAAAGCAGGTGCAGCTTTTCAACAGAATCAACAATTGTGGAGTTTTATAGAATACCTTTTGTGCAATCTGAGGATCACTTTTATTATTCTAATGCAGCATGTCATTTTTTTGTCAGTGTGGCTGTGCACTTCATTATTCTTTAGGGCCAGAAGAGCTTGCTCATTATGTGCTATTGGATCCTCCAGTAAAAACAAGCTGTTGAACTCAATTTGATGTGCATGGCTATGTTAAATAGTGATTATTTCCATTTTCTCATATACAGAGTCTCTGGAAAGTTACCACACTATTGCACAAATGTCATTCTTTAGTTTTATTTAATTTCGGCCTCTCCTAATGCATCAGAATTAGGTTCTCCTCATTCTTGGCTGCTGAATGGTTGCTGTGCAGATATCTTCGTGTTCTATCAAATCCACGATCCTAAGCAGAACTAGATCCAAATTCCCCTTAAAGCATCCTTATTTTAGCCTAATAATAGAGTTCTGTTTAGAACTTTTCAAGGACCTTAATTCTGTTGTGATTTGAAAGATGCAGAGTGTTTTCCTCTCACTTGAGAGACTTGTTTACACCAAGTGTAGTTGCACTTCTGGAAGAATGCATCTTGTTCAGTCTCAGATAAAAAGCCCTAAGAACACTGGGAAATTGGGTCAGAAGAAAAATGCTGAGATCTTTACCCATTAATGAATTGCATCCTGAATTTGGCTTGTGGGTGGTTTAAATGTAGTGTGCACTTTACATTTTGAACCACAAGTGTTTGTTATGTTGCATAGTTAACTATGGAGCTTTAAGAATCATTTTCTGAAACCTAATTAACAGGCAGGTAGAGAGTTGTAAATCAGGTACCTTAGCCAAATCCTTGATGAAAGCCACAGAGCTTCTCCCAAAAAAACCCTCAAAACCACAGCAGGTGAAAATGCAGTTAGGGAGCAGAACACGTGTCTGTCAGTGTGGGTTTTAGGGTTTCATACTACATTAAAGTTGGGTTGTCGTCCTAGGGATACTTCTCACTTCATTTCTGTGCTAGCTCGACTGGAAATTAAAAATATATTAATTATGAAGTTGTTTATATGATGGGGCTCTTGTAGAAGACATTCCCCCTTGTGTTCTTCTGGTTACTTAGGAGTGTGTGAGTAGTAGAACAGTTCTTTAGCTTTGCCAAGCTGTAGTCAAAAAACACTGGGCTAGAAAAGTGATACAGTCTATTTTGTTACAGCACAGATTACAAACAGCTTGTGTTTGTTGTAAGCTGAGCATCTCGTGTCTGTGTGTGCCCAACAAATCAGCCGTGACAGGTTATCCTGGGAGAGCTCGATTTGAGTCAGGTCAGTGTCGGATATCAGAGCCTGTGCTGCTTGGTTTTGAGGGTTTTTCCCTTTAGGTAAAGGTCCCATCTAAACTCTGTGTTTTAAACCAGGGGAAATAAGGCAGGCAGCCCTGCCACTGACTGCTGGCAGTGCGGGCAGATGTCAAATGTGAGGAAATGCCGATAGAGTCCATTAGGAAGTTACTGGAATTGTTCTGACAGTTGTGGTCGCTGGTAATGACTTACAGTAAGGCCTGCCTTAGTTCATTTCACTTCGTTCCTATGGGTAATATGGAGCAATTATATGGGAGGGTCAATCTCTCCAGGAACTTGCCCAAGCATTAATCGAGGCCTCATTATGTGGTGCCATCCTGGCACGGGGTTTGTGCTCAACCAGCTGCCGCGCTTCATGTAGGCAGTAGGAGCTGTTCTCATTTTTTAAGTTTTTACCTTTGTTCTTTGGGTAAACTGAACACTGCAGCTTATTGAGAAGGCTCTTATTCCCTTATAGATTTGCTTTAAAGGAAGAAGTATTGCTGCTGCTCACCCTCTTGGGGCTCTCAGGCACTTTCCCAGTCGTTGGCGTGCCAAAGAGCTTTCTTGGCTAGCTCCTCTTAGAGAAGCAGTTCTTCCACTCTGTTGATAATTCCCAGACAACTCCGTGCAGTTCAGTGGAGGTGCAGGCAATACCCTTTGGAAATCCAAGAGAAACAGCTGTTGGTGTTCTCAGACCTGTGAAGGTGGATCCCTGTTCTCAGGGACCTCCCTGCGAAGGGAGAAAATCCCTTGGTACTTGTTTGCCTTCTTTAAACTGTTCTTTAAACTGAGTTAGAACAACTAATCTTTTTATTGGTTACGTTGCACACCTAGTTGTGTTTATAGGTGTTGGCTGCAAAGAAAGTGCTTTTCTTAGTGTATCTAAAACCCAAGTTGATGAGCTGTTGAGGTATTTACTTAGTGATGTAGCTAGAGGTCGAATTTTTAGCTGAATTTTGTTACAGGATTGCAGTTGGAGGGAGTAGGTTCCACCAGATTATTTTCCTGGAAATCCTTTGGCAGATTCTTCCCTACAGTGAAAGAGATGCCTTCTGTGTATTTTTTTTCCCTCATGTACGGTTTCTTTCCATCTGGAAAGAAATTCAGCACCAGACAATGTTGGTTTACTCTTGCCTAGAGCAATGGATTCTGTTCCAGTGCCTTTCATTCTAGATTTAACAAATTGCTTGCATTGATTAAAGGCAACATGATATTGTGCTTTTTTCTTTTCCAGTTTTGCAACTATTCCTCATTCTTACTGAAAGTGATTTCTGAGCATCAGACTCCCCTATACAGTAATCTGCAGAAATAAGCTTACTTAGGTGTTCAGAGTTTGTAGGTGTGATGATGTTGAGCAGATTTATACATTGAAGAATGCTCCTGTTTGTGCTGGGTTTTGTGTTTGATTGTTGCCTTCTGCAACAGACAGCGGGACAAAATTGCATTTCCTTAGCATCCAGATTTGTGCTTGAATTAACACTCAAAGAAAACCCACAAAAGAGAGCAGCAGTTTGGGTCAGCATTTGAACCTTTCTTTGCTTTCAGAGTGGTTTCTGTGGGGAAACTGTTCATCCCTGAAAATGCCTATTTTGCCTCATGTCTTTGTTTTTGGCCAGCCAGCTTTTCTCATGCTGGAAGTGCAAGATGTGTGCTTCATAGTCAAATGTATTGGTCTTAGTCAATGAGTAGACTTCTACACCAAATTTTGTCTTTTTTAGCAACTTTGAAACTAAACTGAATCAAATTTGGGACAAGCCTTATAAGATCTGGAGTATGTTGTTATCACAGGGAGGAAAAAAACGTGTTCTGCTTTACATTCTTCTACTTAAGTTTTTAAAGAGCTTAATGATCTTACGAATTTTTAATATGATAAGGAATGTTGATGGCGAGCAGAAAAAATTAGTTGGAGCTGGGGTTTTTTGTGCACAGTGGTTTTTTCATTATTATTCTGTTATTACAATGATGGAAATAACTGAGTGTGTAAGTCAGATTTGCCTCATCATAACCTGCACCTTTGTTTTAGAGTATGTTTTGCAGGATTTGCATTCCTGGAAGCTCCACATTGCCTGGTGATCCAGGACTGTGAAAATATGAAAGTTTTATTGGAGGCAGTTTGAGAGAGCAGAGACTTAGTGATCTATCTCGCAGTTAGAGAAAGAACAAAGTAAAAATCATTATTTCTGTAGTTATTCTTTATGAAAGGAAGAAAATAATTATCAGGTGCTACATTAGTTTATTCTACAGGGTTTTCCCTATTCCTTTTAAATTATTCTGGGTGATAATATTGCCCTGCATTTCATCTGAAGGGTTTAAAGCTTGTTGCAAGATGTGTGCAGATGAGTTTTACTGCTCTGCCTTGTTCCTCTGACGAGTGCTTGGTTTGGGTATCAGCAGCAAAATCTGTGGATGTGGGAGAAGCCCGGTCCTCAGCTAAGTATTCATCTATATTAATGAGTTTTGTTTAAGCACAGACACAGAGATTTGCCTTAAAAACAGCATAAAACGCTTTCTTTTAATTGTAAAAGCCTGATGTGATGGGCAGGACTCTTATTCTGTCTTGGAGGCATATTTCACTTAATTTCTCCTTCAGATTAATTAACCTGTCTGCATATTTGAAAGACAAGCTGTGCCATCTTCTGCAGACAGCAGTTGCACAGAGGCCTGGTTATTTCATATGCATGGCTGCTGCTGCTGTTGGGTTTGTGCCATTCCTTGCAGGAGGTGATTGCCTCAGCATCTTCCAGCCTTTCTTTCCTGTAGTATTTTTAAATGGCTTTGTCTGGCTGGACAGGTGAAAATGCAGAGCTTATTGAAACAGATGGCAAGTCAGATGAATAATGCTCAGAACCATATTTCGCTTGGATGTTCATGAGGAAATGTCCACTGGATTTGTTGTCTTTGCTTGGACAGCAGAAGAACAAAGTCGATAGATTTTGATTTAAGAGCCTCTTTTTGTAGTGTTTTGAATGTGTAAGTTAAGCACAATTGCCTCGTTCAATGTTAGTTTTTTATTCTGGCAAACGATTGAAATGAACATTATTTTTAATTGTGAGAACAGCTTCTATTTGTGGAGAACAGGTTATTAATAGTCAGAGATCTGCAAACTTCCCTTGCGTCTCTGGGCCCTGTTGTACTTTGTGTTCTTGATCTTCCTTAAATCTGACTTATTTTTATGGTTATGAGCTGTAAAATGAATGAAACAGATGCTTCTGTTTGGGTGTCACTGTGAGTGAACTTTACAATCTGTATTTGCCAAGGAATCCAAAGCTGCACATCAGAATCGCTGAAATGTTCCTGCTCACACCGACTGCCTTCATCAGAATGTCAGGGAATGAAAGTCAAGGGCCTTTCCTGTGGGGTTTGTTCACCTTGCGAGGAGAGATGAGTTTGGAAATCCTCTCAAGAGCTGACTCTTCTTGGGGTGGGAAGAACACACTGGAAGTTGTGTTAATAAATCCGTGCTTCCTTTAGTCTGCCCTTAGCTACACATCCTCATTCTGAAGAAAATTCCCCTGCATCTCATCCTTCTAAATATTTGGGGTGACTCCACATAAGCTGAGAAACATCGATCTTGAGGCTTCAGATGCCTGCTAAATGCCTTGTGTTGGCATTTGCAGCTCATGCCTGTGTGTGTTGGTGTTCAGAACTGGTTGTTACTGGTTTATATCTTTTTATTACCTTCTGTCATCATTGTACGGGGAGCCACATCTCCAGAGTTTATTCTTGTGTGTGTATAAACATACAAACACCTATAAAAATAATGCAGTGTAATGTAACCTGAAGCTTTTAAATAACTTTTTGTGTTTATGACTAAGTAATAAAACTGCCCAACTACAGCTTTCTCTAACATAAAAAGCAGTGAGTTTCTCTGCTGCAAGCTGGCAAGCCTAATTTTGGTGCTCTAAAAGCCTTGGAGGGCATCCTAGTTCACTTGAGGTGTGTAAAAGTGTTCAGCTTCTCTGTCATCTTCAGTTCATCAACATAAAAATTCTATAATTTCATCAGTTAAATGGACAAAGAGCTGGTAATGATCTTTTGAAGGTAGGTTTTTTAATAGGGCTGTTCTAGCAATGCTTTCTTCCACAGAATTTTTTTAAGTGTAACCCGTTTCCAGCAGGGTTTTTAATACTTTTTCATTGATACAAATTTTTAAAAAAATAGAACCTTTTTCAAAATGATTCATTCTTGTGCACTGCTCTTGCTTTTCAGGCTGTTTTCTAATGGTTTTGCAGTTTATTCTTATTACGCCCTGCCCACCTAACACACTTGTCTGTTAGAGACTATCTATGAAAGGCACATTCTCAGCTGGATTGTGTATCTTGGAGACTCAGTGATTACAGAAATCTTTAATGCATTGCTTTTCTGTTCTGCCTGCCTTGGGGACATTGGGAGATGCTGTGAGACTGCTCACATCATTCAGTGTACACAGCTAGGGTGTTTTCCTCCTCTGTGCCTGTGTAATAAATACCACACAGTGAATAAAACTGGTTTTATTTGCTTAAACCAAGGTGCTCACGACCGATGTGAATCTTGAAGAGTGGAGCTCTGTTTGCTGCCCCAGTTGAGTCCCTGGCAGCTTAAAACTAAGCAAAATATTTTTAGTGCTCTGTTCTGTGTCTATATTTCAAGCCGTGGCCAGCCTGAAATAGCAACCTTCGTGTTTTCACTCCTCTTCACAGACAAATAAAGTCCCTCTGTTTGCCTCTCCCCCTCCCCAAGCAGGTTACGCAGGCGTGCGCTCGCTGCCCGGCGCGCTCCTTCGCCGCACCTCCCGCTGGAGGTGTGGGGGGATCTCCAGAATTCCTGTGGGAAGAAGAAAAGTTCCAAATCGGGCAGCTCTGGCTGAGTCAGAGGCTGTGCTGGGCCGGGGGCTGGTGGTATCTTCCCTTTCCAAGTGGCAAAACGCTTGGAGTGAGGAGGGTGGAAGATGGAGATGGCCGTGCCCTTTCGGTGTTTTTTAGTTTGGGAGCAATAAATTCTGATTTAATACTGGAAGCAGTAGCCAATACAACATAAAACTGCTCTTCTTGTCAGGTTGATCTCCTCCTCAAACTGTAAACTCAATTTTTTTGCAGTTATTCTCCAAGAATTTGTATGAATCTGTGGGGTAAACGGAGCAGTTGTAGGGATGCATCCGCACTATGGGAAGTGGGAATGATGCAGTGACCTGTTCCGTGTCAGGGTTACACTGGAGATATTGATTGCTGTAACAAGAGATGTTTTCCTGGCATTTCACAGCTGGCTGCAAAGCAGTGATTAAAACCCTGTGTGAAAGTTGAGTGCAGAAAAGGACAGGTAGCTGCAGTCTTGTGAGGATCTTGTTACTCCCCTTAATGGTGCGTGTCCGGTTTTTAAATGAAACGTCCTCTCTGGTGCTGTGCTTTAGGCTGCCCTTTTCCCAGGGAGGCTGCACAGAAACTGGATCAATGTGTGGCAGGGAGGGCAGGGGCACGTGTCAGCCAGGGCTTTCTCTGACATGTGGTGCGTGTTGTGTTCTCATAAGTTCAGTTCTCATCCAGCTGGTGTTGCCACAGAAGGAATTTGCCAGCATGAACCAGTGTTTGGGGAGCTAACCCTGAGCAGGGTTCTGAGAGGGACCCAAGTCTCAGCTTTTTAATCATTAATGACATTTTTTGAAGGGGTGGGCAGGATTAAAAAGCAATAAAATTAGGTACTCCTTTCTCCAATACTCCTTTCCAAACAGTCCTCCATAAATCACGGTGCCAATTCCCCTTTTCTGTCTTCTCAGTGCTTTACGTGTTCTCCTGAGCAGCTGCTACACTTAGGAAATGCTGCTCCAGAGGATACTCCAGTGCATCTTCTCCAAAGTCCATATAAACCAAACCTATGTAGCAGCAAGATGTGACAACATCCAGAAATAAACCATTCTAAGGGCAAATTTATTAAGATGATGATGGGGATCATTGATTAGTGATCTAAAGTAGTACTTAGTGCTTGTTACTGTTTTTAACTTGTTTTTTTTTTTTCTTTTGGCTTTCAGCTCAGATCGACTGATAGAAGAAACAATAAGGTAGGAATGAATGTAAAAATTTTCATTATTTTCCGTACAATCAGCGTTTCCATTAAATTGTGTCTAAATATATCAGTCACTATATTTATACAATAACTGTGTTGTTTCCAGCTCCTTGGCAGTATTCCAATGAATTGCTGGTGGGTTTGATTTGGGTTTTTTCCATTCAATATTGACATAAAATGTTGTTTAAACATTTTATTCACCCTAGCTTAGAAAATCTGGGGTTTTGTTCAAAGGTGAATCACCTTTGGAGCAGAGTGAATCTCAGGCTGAGCTGGTGAGGGCTATTCCAGTAGTCAAGATGTTTCTTCTCACAGTGACACTCATCTAAAACCTGATTTTCTGTAATCTTTCAATGTATTCAGAATATTCAGCACCCAGTGTGCAGCTGATATAGGTAAGGGCTTTTACCACAACTGCTTGAGAGGTTATTGCTGTTGTACATTTATTTATCTTTTGGGGTTTTTTTATTGTTTGAATACTTGAGTGGTACCTTCTCTTACTAATTTAGACATTTTAGAACCGCAGCATCATAAATTACTTTTATTATCTGTGCCCTTCCCAAGCCAACCTTTTGCAAACCGGTAACTCAAACGATAATAATGCCTGATTTAATGGTTTTAAATTTTAGATTATTGCTTTAAAACAAAACTAAACTAAAAAAAAAAGGAAGAAAGAAAGCAAGATGTGCTTTCAGACAATGCATGAACTGACATAAGTGACCAAGAAGAGTGATTAGAGGTGCAGCAAGGCTGTGTCCATTAATGCTGGCTGGCTTAAGTACACACGGTGGGCTCAGGATAATTAACATGGAGCAAGAATGTGTTAAACCACATCAATGTGCAGTGATGAGCCAGAAGTGGTCAGTACAATAATACCTGAAAATGTGGCTACAGTTTCACCACAGCCTCACAGAACTATTTGTCAAACTTAGCCCAGCTGTATTTTATTTTGGGTTCTAGTCCTTTCCTCACTGAAAACATCTCCTTTATTGCCGTGCTTGTAGCCCTGTTTTTCCATCTCAGAAATGCTCAGTGTTTGGTGAGTTTCTTCTTGGCTGCCACTCCAAGTAAGCAGAGCATTAAACAGCATATGGTGATTTATTACTCTTAATATCCTGCAAAATTACTTGTAATTACTTGTAATTATGTCATTGGCCTGGCTTCTTGATTCCGTGTCATCAGAGGAGCTCAGAGCTCTCAACCTTGCACCATTTGTTATCTGTAGTAAATTCTTGCTTGAGTTGTTGCCAAAAATGTTCTACAGTTTTTTTTGGTACAAAAAGGGCTTGTTTAGTAACCACATGGAGTAGAAAATATAATTCCATTTATATCTGAGACAAATTCTGCCTCAGTTGAAACCAGGGTGAATTTTTTTGCTGAACTCTTTTTTTCTTGTGGTCCCCAGTAATGGCAAGTGCTTGGGTGTGACATTAATTGATGGCAGATCCTGCTGCCTTCGAAGTGAATTTACCAGATGGGAGTTTACCCAGCTGATCAATTGCTTGATCTATTGTAACCCAAATAAAAGAGGGAATTGTGCAGGAGAAGCTGCTTGAGGACAGATTCCTTGAGATGTAATTAGCTTATTCTGGCTACTGCTCTGTCTTCCAGGTGTACATCTGCTGCAGTTCATTACTCTTTTTTTAATTAAGCAAGTCAGGAAATCACGTTTTATTTCCTTCACACTTCACACTTTTATTTCCTATGGGGTTGTTACTACGTAGTGATTGTAAACACTGGAAAGCATATTTTTGTCCGTGCAGAGGCTTTTGTTGACAA
Source organism: Struthidea cinerea (assembly GCA_013397865.1). Lineage (NCBI taxonomy): Eukaryota > Metazoa > Chordata > Aves > Passeriformes > Corcoracidae > Struthidea > Struthidea cinerea. The sequence continues at coordinate 259,033 of VZTI01002699.1, forward strand.
GCTACAGGCACTAATTGTGAGCCCCTTGCTCTGATTTTCTGTCAGGAAGAGAACTGAGGAGTCTGACTCTTCCTCTGCGTGGTCCTCCACAGAGCAAACATCCGTGCCAGGGAATAAATGGGCACCTAAGCTGAAATGATTCAGTAACTAAAGCAATGAGCAGGGCTGTCACTCCAGATGTGTCGTTATTGCTAAACTTTTAATCAATTTTTAAATGAATTACGTGCCATGGGTTCTTACTGCAGCATATTTCTCTCCAGAAGCGAGTGGGATGTGATACTTCGTACTGCAGTTCTTTTGGAACAGCGTTCACTTCTCTTGGCCAGATTTAAATATAAGCAGAGATTTTGCTTAATATGTTTGGAGTTCTCAGGTTTTCATTTTCAAACATTATCACTTCTCCAAAATAGCAAACCATTTATTTCTTGTTTTCCAACAACTTGTGTTTTTATGTTGGCTCAGTTGGAATATTTTTTCTAGTTTTGCCTGTACAGTGTGACAAGTTTCTTAGGATTTTATTGCAGTTCTGTTCCTGAGGCCTGATCTGGCAGTGTTTGTGTGTTAACAGATTGGACTGAAGCCCGACCAAGGCCATAGATTTAATTTCTAAAAAATCATATCCTTATGAATTTGGGCTATTTCTTTAGATAATATTTAGGATTTAATGAAAGGGAAAAAACTCAGCTGCATTGAATGTTGACTTTTCAGAATGGAAAAGCACGAGCTACGTTTGGAGAATCCTCTCATTTCACAACACCTTGCCAGAGTGTCCAGGCAAAATCACTTGCATTTCAGGGGAAACGTTTCTTCTGTTTTCATCCTAGGCTTCACCAAAAGAAACAATGCTCTTTAAAGTCATTTGCAAGGTTCTGTGTGTAGGTATGCATTGATACACGCACATACGTGTATATTTAGAGATACAAATATAGAAGTGTATCTCCAGACAAAGAATGAGTGATGTAATCAGAATTTTTACCAATTTAAACCTGGAGCTTTCATTTCTATGCACAGTCACAGAGTCCATTCCCTTAATCATAGACCTTGTCATGAATTTCAATGAGCAAGTATGATTCACGGCATGCAAAATGAAGCAGAAGTTCCAGTAATACGTGAATTATTTGATTTTTAATAACACAACCTCTTTCTTTAGAGTTTTGTTTTAGTTCTCCAGCAGTGTAGATTTAACTGATGTGTCTCAATGGGTGAAGCCAGGAGCTGATTTTTTGGTACATTTCCCTCAGTGACATTGGATGAATGTGGCTGCAGTGTGGGGTGAAATAACGACAGCTTAAACATTTATTTAAGTCAAAACTCTTTGCTTCCAAGTCAGGCAGCATTAAAAGTGTCTCTCTGCATGTTAGCCTTGTCCAACTGGGATAATGCCTGGAAGTGTTTATTACTCTGGGGTTTTTATGCCAGTGAAAACAGCAAACTAAGTACAAATACCAGTTGGGTTTGCTTTGGAGGGAAGCTTGGCCTCTCCCATACCCATGGCACTGCTGAACAATCAAGGGCAAACTTGGAATGTGGGAGAAATTTTGAGGGAAATACGGCTGCAAGCACAGGAATTTGAGATACTCCTGCTGATCTGGGGAAGAGATAGGTGGGTGTTTTATGGCTGTGACCTTGGGCTGAGCTAGGAGAGATCTCTCCAGTAGTGCAGCAATGCTGAGCGTTGTACTTGAGCAGGGCTTTAATATTAAATATAGAGAGCAGGCCAGATACCATCTGGTTTTAGAAACTTGGTTTACACCCAGCTCTGGTAGTTCCAGCCAGTGCAGCACTGAGAATAGTTCCTGCTGGTTTCCAAGTGAAATGGTAAATCGGGGTCATCTCGATTCCAGTAAGAAACGTTTCATCTTTTTTATCGTAAACGTCGCGCGCGAATTCCAGGACGTCAGAACCGGGTCGTGGTGAAGTGGGGAGGTTGTGGTGGGGAGTGACTAAATGAGGCCAATATTGTGAATGGGAAGAATGTGATTAATTTTTTAAAATATGCATTTGTCAGTGAGGCAATGGCAACAGCAAGTCAATGAACATATGTCAGGGGATGGGAATGAAACCAAAACCGTCTGATGAAGGATATGAGGAAGCTGCAGTGCTCAAGATACGAGACCAAGCGCTGGACTGGTCCCCAGGAACTCTGTTTTCTGCTGCTTCTTAAATTTAATAATCTCCTTTACAGATCTAAAGGCTTAGCTAAACCAGCTCAAGGTTTGAATAATCAAATTATACGTGAACAACGCTGCTTTTTGCTTGAATTTTGATTTGTTAATAGTAGCTGGAATCCAGTTAAACTCTTGTTCATGAATATCACAATTACATTTCATTACTAGACCGTATCATATTAAAAATGGTAATTACCCCAGTTTTTTTCCTTCAGAGCTCTCCAGTAAAACCCAGCCCTTTGAGCTAAATTCTTGAAAATACTGGATAAAAGAAATGAAAATTGTTTCAATCTCTTAACCCTTTACATCCTGCCTTTTTATATGTAGTGGACAGTTTCACTCCCCAGATGTTAAAGCAGGAACCTTGTGTTCTGTGAATAATTATTTCTAAAGGCATTTTGGAGGTGGCTCAGGAGCACTTTATATACTGGCACTCACCTTGTGTTTTCACTTCTGTAAATGAATGGATGTTTTAATGAGTCATTGGATGCATCTTATAAAAATATGGGGCTTAATTCAGGAGTGCTTTGAGAGACACTATTAAAACCTCATCTGGACATACATCAAGTCAGTGTGGGGGAGGGAGATAGGAATCTGTAGGTTACTGAACTTTCCTGTGTGCAGAGAGGAAATACTATTTTTTTTTTCTAACTTGATTCTTAATAATTCAAAATCCCCTGAGTTCTCTTCTTAACAGCAAACTTGTGGTGGTTTTGTGAGTTTGTTGCCTTTTACTTTAGAGGATTAAAATACCTGTAGTGAAAAATTGTATGTTTGTATCAGTTAACAGCAGCATTTCACATTACCCTATCTCTGAAATGACAGCTTTAGCTTCCTTTTCTTGTATTTATCTGTTGTATTGTTCCACTTAACTTTTACTCCTCCAGAACATTTCCCCTCCATATTTAAGGCTCACAAACTCGTCCAAGAACTTGTTTTAATCATTGTTATTCCTGTAGATGAAGTCAACAGCAGTAGAGGTGACTTTTCTGAGTTATTATGCAGCCTTGCTGTATTTATGTCCTGCTTTATGTGCTTTTGAAACACATGCCAGCAAGGAGAGCAGCATTTGCCATACTTCTCTTTCTCAGGCACTGTGTCTTCAGAGCCCAAACTTGTCAACTGAGCAGTTCTTTATAATCTTCATTTAATATCTTGTTTTTAAGAGCAGAGTTGCTTTTTTTCTGACCTCCATAACATACTAAATTTGAAGTGGGAAATTCTGTTTTATGTTCGCTTGTATTGTGTTCTTTATATTTGGATAAAAAATACAGCTTGGGCATGCATTTGTAAAGAAACAAAGAAAATGAAAACTTATATACCATGGGGGATATTCATAACTAGGACCAGATCTCAGAAATTGATTTTATCTGTGCTGTGATGGAAGCATCATTTGGGATGAAACAAACTTCTAAATTTAAAGCTTAAGCCACGAGAGCATAATTCTTATGTTGCTTATAAGGTAATACCAGTTCTCACTGGGGCTGGAGGAGCAAAGTCAAACCCTGCCTGTTTCAAGAAATCTCAGCGTTTTCCACTGTTACCAGCTTACATAAAACTGAAATCATTTAACTGCAAAGGATAGAGATTAATGGAAAAATTGTGGTTTCATTCATGTTGCTTCACCCCATTCATTGTCCTCTGAAGAAGCGTTGCCTGCTTGTTCTCCTCTTGTGTGAGCTGTGGATTATTCTTAGCACCAACAACTTGATCCTCTTTCTTTCCCCAGCATTGCCATGGCAACTAAAGAAAATATGACTTCTCAGAGGGGGATGTTGAAGTCAATACAAAGCAAGATGAATACCTTGGCGAGTATCCTTTTTCCTAAAAATTGGTGCTGCTGGCACATAAGAGGAGTTATGGTACAATTTTTCACTCTCTCATTTGGGGATCAGCAGTGGCAGTGGCTGTGGAACCTATCCTGTCATCAGTGACAAACAGGCCAGGTTTTTATCAGTCTCACCTGATAACCTGGCTGAAGCATCTTAATGGGATATGTGAGGAATAAGTTGGTTTTGGTCAAATTTGGGCACTGCATAAAAATGAACAGAATTTAATTTTCAGGTAGAGACCTGCAACAGCATTTTATGGCCTTCCCTGCTGTATGTTTTTTGTAGAAGTATCATTTCATTTCAGGTCCTGCTTTTTGCTCTCAAAAAAGCTGAAGCTTGGTGTTCATCAGTGCTTGCTGTGGTTTACAGCTAAGAGTAGTCAGGGCTTGAGTATCCTCTTGTCTGCCACGCTCTTGTAGGTGTTAAGATTTGTTGGTTTCTGTGCATTTTCTGTCTCGAGGCTAAAGATTGTGCCACGTTGTCGAGTCTGGCATGTTTGTGGTTTTCCCACTTATTCCTTCTGTCAATGGACAATGTCAGCACTGTTTGATCAGACACACGACATCCTGGAAAGATCCATCTTGGTAACCTAGAAATTTCATTGCAGTTCTTACCAATTGGCAAGAACAACAAAAAAATTTCAGTAAGCTTTGGCCTTAAAAAGATTCTTGATTCCAAAGACATGAAGCTCTGAAGCTGATGGTCTTGTTGGCAGCTGTACTTTGTACATTAAAAGATAGATTTACACCCTCATGATTTTACAGAGCTTGCACAGTGTGTGGGTCATGCAATGTGCAGGATTTTCTCAGCCAAGTGCCTTTGGTTGTTCCCTTCACCAGGAACAGGATCCCACTGCAGAAATTCCACAGATGTTTTATATAACCGCCCCGTTTGGTTGTCTTTTTTTTCATTCTCCTTTAAACACAATCAGTAAAAGTAACTAAGCCTCACATACTGGAGATTAAAGTGCTGGTACTTGAGGTGATCAGGTGGTGAATTCTGTGTAAATGTGAGCTCTGGGCTGTTCCCTTTACTCTGCTGGTCTGTAATCAGTGAAGTGCAGTTGTAATCCTGCTCCCTGTCCATCAGGTTTTACTGCCCCTGCCTTCTTCATCTTGGAACTAGTTGCAGTGTTGGCATTTCCCAATCCAGGCTTTGGGGCTGCTTAGTGAATTCCTCTTTGCTGCTATGACCTTGACTCAGACCCCTCCAAGACCGTTTTCCAGCAGTGAACAGCCTGATCCAAAGGATCAACCTCCGGAAACGACGGGATTCCCTCATTCTGGGTGGCGTGATTGGCGTCTGCACCATCCTACTGCTGCTGTACGCTTTCCATTGATGGATGTTTCCCCCCCTGGACTCTGCTAAAACTCATCACCACCTTCCCTCCTCCCAGCCAAGGAAAAGTGAGTGGGGGAAGCGTCAGACTTCCACAGCCTGCTCGTGGCTGGGGCTGTCAGCTTGATGTCTGGAGCTTCTGATGGTAGACTGTGACACTGGGCTTGGGCTGAAGCTGCAGTGTTTCTCCTCCCCTGCCGTTCACCTTCCTTTGGGTTAAATTTGGTGGGATTTGTTTGTCTTTAATTCCCTTTCTCACTGCAAGGTAAGTGCCCATGGGATGCTTAACCGAAACTGGGGGAACAGTTCCAGTGCTCAGCAGTGCTGGGGAGGTTTGGTGCTGGCTGGGGAGTGGGAAAGGATTAAGTTTGCCTTGGGTGGAAGCAGGACGGCTTTTCCCTCTAATCCCAGCCCAGTACTGAATTTCACCCTGAGAGATGAATATTGCAGCTTTAAGCCTTCAGGTTGCTTTACTACTAAAATACATGTTCTGTAATTCTTTTTAAATCCTGGTTGAGATTCTAGTCATTTCTGCATAGTTCATGCTGTGAAAACTGTGCTTCACACAAATTCCTCAAAGTTAACAAAAAAAAAAGGGGGGGGGGGCGTTCTGTTCACTTTTTGCACAGAATATGAATAAAGTACCCTCTGAAGGAGATCATAAGATTTCTTGTGGCTTTAAAGGGACTGACAAAGTCCCCCTGTGTAAAAAGGGAGCACGGTGTCCCAGCAGCTGTTTACTCAAGTGTTCAGTCATCTGAAAAGTGACCAAACATGAGTTCACCTAAAGGAATCTTTTGGGTGCAAATACTTTGATTTTGGCTGGCATCATAAAGATCTTTATAAAGACACAATAAGCAGTTTACAAAGTCTATACTGTAATTTAGGTAAAGTTATTCTGATAGTGCAGTAAGAAGGATATGATCTAAACTGTCCATTAGAAATGAAAATGATGATGGTTATAGCTGAGGCAAAGGTTTTGGACATAACTCCTCCTAGCAAAGAGCTGAAGGTATGAATAGTGAAACAAGTGTTATTTACTGTTATCTGGAGGTGAAAAAACACCTTTTTTTTGGTCCAGACAGGCAAAAAGAACCCTGTTATGTTTGTCTCTAAACAAAGCTGACATCTGCAGTGGCTTTGATACTGCAGCTTCCCAGATTACGGATTTTTCTGCTCTTTCAACAGCACTTTTCCATCTGTCGTATCATAACCGAATAAATTCGAGCCTTGGCACTGAAATACCTTTCTAAGAACTTGATTAACTCTTTTCACAATCCACTTACAGTGCTCCTAACAGATTCCATGTAATTCCATCACCCACAAATGTCACACAGTCCCCAGGTTCTCCTCTGGAACAGAGTCCAGCGGGACAGACACAGTTTTTTACTTCATTTTATGGCGTCTGTGAGTTGGAGGGAGTAGAGACTTGTGCCTGTGTAGTGTGCAAACCCACACTTACACCCAAAATGTCTGGATTTATAGGCTTCTTTGCAGGCTTAATAACCCCGTGCTGAAAAGTCAACAAAGGTTTCTAATCAGCCATCCTGCCGTTGGGATTTGGAAGCATTTGGAATTAATACATGTAAAACTGTGGGGCTCGTGTTTTAAATAAAGGGTGATTATTTGGTTGATTTGGGAACGTTCCCATTTGGAGATGAACTGTTTATTAAGGGGGTTTATGAAAAAGCTTGATGGATAAAGGAGGGTTATTAATGGATCTGTGTGTTGGGAGATCAAACTTCTTCTCCCTGTTGCCTTTTCTTTGATTCCTCCTCCACCCTAAGGGACCCTGATCAGCACTTGTGCATCTGTTTAGGATTTGTAGGATTTGGTTGCTCTATAGTTGGCAATATAAGATCTGCAGTACCGTAAATAAATTCATTTATTTAATCTTATAACAAGTCTTTTTATTGGACTTAACTGATTATTTGGTGCATATATTTAATCTTATTGTGAAAAAGCTGCTATGGAAAATATGTAGATTATAATAAAGATGTAAACATAATTGATTTTTCATGTTATGAAAATGTTATGGAGGAACTGATCTATTTTAGTATAAAATAATGGAAATATGCTGAATTATCTCTGATAAAGCTTTACTGGAAACGGTTTCAGTGTTGGCAGCCCCTCCATGGTTTTTGTTTGTGCTGGTTTTGAGTCAGTTTTGTGTTGAAAAATACATTTAATTATCTTTGCAGTTTTCCCTTCATCATCATTTGGCAGGGTGAGTGTTGTGCTGTGCTCCCTGGAGGAGTGTGTTTGCATCTGGCCCAGGGAAAGGCTTCCAAAATCAGGAGAATCAGCCTCATAACTCATCTCCAACAACCTGGACCTGTGGTCAGAACAATGGACTGGAAAATGAACACAGTGGATTGTAGTATTCTGCCTCAAATCCCAAAATACAGGTTTGTGTGTCTCCTGTTGCTAAATGTGTTCTCTGAGTTTTTCATTCTGTGTGGTTCTTCCTGCTCTGAGGAAAAAAGATGTGGTTAAAGAATTCTCATTCCTGCAATTCCTGCCAAAGTGGCCGTTTCCTAACTCAACCAAACAGAAAACTGTGCTAAGAAAATCATTGCTGAGCACTGAAATGAAGGGGGAAAACCCATGGTATTTCTTCAGGGCACGTTTCACACACACACAAAGACAATTTTTAAATTTCTGCTTCATTCTTCCTACCAGATAAGCAGCTCTTCAAACCTGGCCAGGCACTGGAACACAAAGGATCGTGTTGGTAACGTTGATGCCACACTTCACACGGGTGGGAATACTTTTATCCCTGTTCTTTAGACTATTTTTTACCTGTTTATCTGATCTTCAGTCTCTGGTTGCTGCAGCAGAGCAATGGCATTTGGGCAACACCCAGAAAGAACTGTGTCCACAGCTGTGGCTTCTCCCCAGGGCAGTGCTGGGGCTTTGACCGGGCACTGTTCTGCTGCTGGAAAGATGAGTTTGCCCTTCCTGGGCAACATTTTTTTTCTTAACCAGTATAGATATCAGGAGTTTTGCATATCAAAGTGAGGTATAAATTCCTGCTGGATTCATGACACTGAGTAATCAACTAGAATTTTCATTTGTAGTTTAGAAGTCCTTTTGTTGAGTGGTCTTAAGATTAGTGTGCAAAGAGTCAGTTCCTTGCTGGATGTTGAAAATGAAAGAGCAAAAGTAGATTTTGAGATGATGTGAAAGTGTCAGATGAATTGTTCACAGCTTGTTCTCCAGGGCTGTGTCCCCTGAGGTGCTGCTTTCCCAAAACTGCTGCACAGAGAGCCGAGGCTGCTCCACCACTTCCGATGGTGCAGCTCATTTAGTCACAGCTAAATGAGAGTTTTAACTCTAAATGTAGCAGCTTGTTTCCCCACGATCACTTGAGGCGTGACCTTTTCTGATTTTTACTGGTTTTGTCCCAAAGCTTTCATTTGAGACAGGAAGGAGAGGTAACAGCTGTCAGTGCTGAAGGAGGAAGTGATTCTGAAACTCCTTATAACAAAATCAGATTATGAAATGTGCAGGACGGGAAACTGCAGTGAGAGACAAACTGAGCCGTGTTCTAGGTGACATCTGCAAGTCCCCTCTGTGCCCTGCACCTCTCCTGTCATTGCACATTTGAACCAGTGGTGATGTTTTAGTTCTGAGTACAGGAGCAGCTGTTGGTCTGTGTGGTACTGAGTGAGGAAAGCAGTTAAATAAACACTCTACACCCAAAACAAAGCCCTTTCTCACGAAACATCCCAGACCTTGTAAATGAGTTTCTGATTGCACTTTCTGATTTTTTTTTTCTTTTCATATACGTTCTTGAAACTTCTATTGTAACTGTAATTATTTTCGTTCTCACCTATTGTGCATTCTCTGTATGTATTAAAAAAGAAAAAAGGCTTTGATATGTAATTTAATAATAAATTAGAATTCTAAGCAAGGTGCTTGGTTCTTTCTCCCCTTGACAATCGCTGCCTACCTAAACTTCAGGGAAGATGCAGAGAGGATTCATTTCATCACTTTGGAATTGTCCCTGAACACACAAATCAGTGTGTTCCCATATTTTATATCAAATATCAGGTGTGATGGAACATTTCCTGACTCAGAATGGTTTGATGGGATGTGTTCCTCCTGCGTGTGCAGTCCTGGACTCACCTCCTATCTGAGAGGGGGCTGTTTAAATCGTGGTGGTTTTTTCCTGCTGTTCTTCACCAGGTGGAACAAGGCTGGTTTTCTTTAGAGGTAAGTGTTAAAAAGGAAAACCTCTCTTTGTGAATTTCTGTCTTCAGGACGGACAGGGCTCTGTTACCCTGTAGCTTTCCAGCACCACTGTGGTCTGGTCCACCTCCCTCAGGTGTTCCAGCCAGGCAGTGTCGTGCCTGAAGGATCCACCTGTACCCGGTGCTTTTGCAATCGATGCTCAATCTTTCAGTGCCGCTCCAAATTTGTATTCTCAAACCAGCAGAGCTGCCCGGCAGTGTGAGACCTGTCTGTGTGCATGAGGCTGGGAGTGAAGAGAGGGTTTTCTCCTCACAGAGCTGTCGTGCTGTGCCTGGAAACGCTGCTTTGAAGCAGAGATACATCTCTGTATGCTTAATGCCTACTAAATATTCGGGAGTGACCAGGTGCTCTCCCAAGGGAAGGCTTTGGCTGTATGTCTCAAGCTAAAGGAGAAACTCCCAAAAAACTTTTGAAAATGGAAAGGCAGTTCTGGTTTCAGGCAGTGGGAAGTGCAGTGAGTTTTTCCAGTTGCGGCGCTGATAATAAGTGGTGCATAAAATTCCATCTTCGTTTGGATTAGAAAATAAATTATTAATGGCACTGAATCCTTTTTTCCAGCTCCCTGTACAGTCAATAATTTATAGTGGCACAGGCATAGGGTATATATTTTTAACCATCCGCCTCCCAGAGTCCTGTTGTTCGTACTGAGAAGTGCTGTCCTTCCTGCCAGGCTCCGGCGCAGTGGGTGTTCCTGCATTATGGATGAGCCGTGCTCTGCTCCCGCAGCCGCGGTGCCATTCCACGAGCAGATTTCCTGCCGAAAGGGAGCCGAGCGCTCCTTTAGAAATTCACTCAGAGAGACAGGAGCGTCTTTGTTTCCTCCCTCGCCAAACGTGGGCGGTGTACAGCGCCGTGAACTTGATTTTTGAGTGTTTTAATAGAAAACCTCAGTGTTTACGGTTGGTGTTATTCCCATTTCCTGAATGCCAGCCTTTTATCCACCGTCTCCAGGTAGAAAAGCTGTGCTGCCAGCGCCCGTGCCTTGGCAGCTGGGCTGTGCTCATTAAGCACTCGGAGCCTGCTGTCGGCTTCTTCTTCCCCTTCTTCCCAAGCTGTTGGGGCCGCCGGAGCGTGTGCTGCAGCTCTTCCCTCTCTCCATCCTCGCCTGTCGCAGCCCTTCCCGTGTTCTTTGTTCCTAATGGGACCCGCAGGCTTTGCTAACCCAGATTCCAGAGCGCTGCGAGTAAGGCAGGAGGAGCCCGGCTGTAAATCAGAGCCTCTGCACCCCTGAAACAGCGTTTGCCTTTCTCTCGTTGTGGGTTATTCTCTGCTCGTCTTGATTGTGGCACCCTGTGGTCCCTCTGCCAGCCAGTGGTGTGATTTTGAGACGTCTCCTGCGGTCGTGGCTGTTCAGATCTTACATCTTGTGTTGCTTTGTCTGCTCACTGCACTGCCCATCCAATTCTCCTGCTTTCCTTCCTGGTAGACATTTCAAACACACAAATTTATTTTTGGTTTCCTATTTTTCGTTTGTTTTTTAAAAAACCCATCCATTGAAGCCCAGAAGGGTTGTCCAGGGTGACTTGAAGCTTATCAATCAAAGCCAAACCTGAAGGAAATTAGCTGATAACCTTTCAGGTGCACAAGCACAGTGTGGGGCTCTCCCACAAACGCTGTAAACGGGGAGGGTTAAGATGTTTTGTTTCTTTTCTTATCTCCCTTGCCCATACCCATCCGTCTGATGCAGAGTTCTTGGAAGTGGGGACAATATTCCTCATCTTTTGTCTTTCTAAAGCTGCACTGAAAATAGAAGCTCCTCTCTGCAGGTTGCAAAGCCCCATTGAGCCACCAGCTGTACAGTGGAAACTTCCCCAGGATGTTTGCTGCTACCTGTGCCTGGGCATGTCATCTGCTGCAGAGCCCTCCGGCTCCAGACCTGTGCTGAGCTGGCTTCTTCCAGGGTGAAATGCTGCTGAAACGTCAGATTTTTGAGGGAGCCTTTTCTAAAGACTCTGCAGGATGCTCAGGAACGTTGCAGGTGTAAAAGGAAATCGTGAGTAGCTGGGAAAGTGCTGATCAGGTGGCACTGTCAGGTCCAGCTTTAACACACAAACCGCAATTTATTGCATTAAAAAGCAACTAAAAAAGCAATTAAAAAGTCCCACTGGTGACTGGTGGGAACCTGGTGGGGTCCTGTGAGTGTCCCCCACTTTCAGTGTCAGGGGAGGCTGGAATCATCCTGGGGCTTGGTCAGCCTTGATGTGGGACAACACCCAAGTGCAGGAGGGGGGAATATGTGGATATTTCCCTGCTCTGCTATAAATGCAGCTCCCTCTAGGTCAGGCATGTATCACCAGTGCTAAATTTACTTCAAAATATTACTGAGGTGGGGAGGTTTGTGACTCAGGTCTATAAAAGCATGCACTGCTTATGTAAAGAAATAAGTTTGGAAAGAGGCAGGAGGGGGCTCGGGCTCCAGCAGGGAGCATTCCTGGTGTGTGTCTGCCCTCTCTGCATAAATAGGTCTTTGTACTGGGCAACAATTGCACCTTCAGGTTGGGTGTTCCTTAGAGCAGGATCTGCTGGCCAGCTCTTCCTGTGTTTCCAAACATTTCAGGAAATGTAAATCATTTCCAAGCCTGCGCTGTGGCTTAGACGAAATTGTTGTAAAATAAAAACCAACAAACAATGGGGAATGATCAATTCTTGTAATAGTTCAGGGTGACTTCAGATTGAGTTGTGCCACTCCAGGAGGGCAAAGGAGGGATTCTGCCACGGGGGTTTTGGTACTCAGATCCTTTTCATTCACTCCAGTGCATGTGGAAAACCTGAGCTCCTGGGGTCAGCTTTGCCATGGCAGGCAGGCACGTGTTGGCCATCCTGCACCACCACCAGCATCCTCAGGTCTAACCACAACCACATCCCAGGGGAATGAGCCTCTCCCACTCTTCCTCGGGAAATGCCATTCCTGAACTCAGCAGCCAAGTTCCTTCTGCAGTTGTGGTGCCTCTGGGAGGTGAGCGCTGGGGTCTGGGAGTTCTGGGCAGGGGAGGAAGAGTTGTTAACTCATTTTTTGGGACAATTCAGCTTATACCCACTCTGTTTTGCAGTCAAACATCAAGGTAAAAACAGCATTTCTTTAAAGACAGGGGTTCCTTTTGTTTGGTTGCCGTTTGCTGTGTAGCTGCGCCGGCTGCTTCAGACCAGTGAGGAATGGCAGTGCAGGGTGTGAGGGACTGGGTTATTTCTCTGCCCATCTGGAGCTGATGAAATGATCCATCTGCGTTGATCCTTGCTGGGAAGGAGGCTAAAACACGGGTTTTATGAAATTGTACCTGAGATCAAACAATTGGAAGAAAACGCTTTGGAATCCGCAGCCTGTAATTAAACATTTCCAGGAGGCAGCGAGGTGCAGAGAGCTCAGCAGAAGGAGGCATTTTGCTGGGAAGCCTTTGCTTTGTTTCACACTGTGGGCTATTAAAGCAAACAACTTCACAAGCTTCAGAAGCATTGGCAGCTCTTGACCAAGAATAGCATCTCACATCACAGCTAAGCTGGAAACAATGAGGGCCAGCAGTCGTCAGTTGGTTGGGTTTTTTTAGCCTGTAAACGAGGTAGCTGAGCTCATGGAGAAATCCCCATTTCTCTATTTTAGGTGTTCTAAGATGTTTCATCTTCTGAAGGATCCAGCAATAACCACCATGAAGCAGAAGTCCTCATTTAAAGCAGATCTGCTGGTGCAATTCCCACTTACCTGGGCACGCCAGGCTCTCCTCCAACACACAAATCCTAAATCCTCACCACCTAACCCAAGCTGGTGCAAAGTCTATCAAACACATCTTGCCTGACTGAAAAATTACTCTGAGATGCGATAGAAACATCCACCATGTGGGATCGTGTGGAATCCCCATCCCTGGGAGCCTTCAAAGGCACATGGATGTGGCACCTGGGGGCACGGTTCGGTGCTGAGCATGGCAGTGCTGGCTTGGATGATCTCGGAGGGATTTTGCAGCCTCACTGATTCCATGATGAGCTGTGCTCCTGATCCCAGGTCTCTGTGGGGGTGTGGGAGCCGTGGCCGTGTCGCTCCCGCTGCGTTCGCAGGGGAGCAGTGACAGCTTTGAGCTGGATGCAAGGTGCAGAGCTGCAGAACAGCTCCCGTCTGCAAAAAGGGGAGGCTGGCTCTGGGTAGGAAAAGAGGAAGATGGAGCCTTTCAGCACCCTCAGAAAGACAAATTCATTTTTTCTCTGCTCTTTTACTGTTGTGTACCAGGAGTGTGTTTGGTGAGCTGCTTCAAATTTTGAAGACATCCACGATGCATCCAAATTTCACCTTTTTTGAATCTCTGCAGCTCAGAATTTGTGCATTGCCATCCCACAGATCCCTGTTCTGTGAGCAGGGAGAATTTGGGATGCAATCTGTTCCTTTTTGGCCCAGTGCTGGGGGCTTCAGCTCTACACACCAGAGCCAGGATGTTCATGTGCTGCTCATCACGAGGTCTCTCTGCACCTCTGCAGCCCTGAGCTCTCCTGCTGTGGCTGCTGAGCCCGGGGCTCCAGCTCCATCACCTCCCAAATGACTTCCTGAGAGGCTTTGAGAGGGCCCGAGGAATCCCTGAGCTGCTTGCTCTCAACAGCAGCCAGCATTAGGAGCCAGAGAGAAAATGGAAATGTTCTCCCTGCACTTTTGATTCCTAGCTCCTGACTGGAGCAAAGTCATGGAAACCAGTAGAGGAACTGGTGGCCAACTTTTTGTCCTTTGCCTGAACCCCAAACTGATGCAAATTCATCGGTGAAGACAAACACTGGGAGATGAGGGGAGAGCCCGTAACGCTGAGCAGGGAACGTATGCAACGTGGAAATTGGATGTAAACCTCTTGCTGTTCCTGTGTGAATCTATTATACATGAGCCCATCAGAGCAGGGTATTAATAAAACAGGAGCTGGAGCACTTGGCACTGCCTTGCCTTCAGTGAAACATCAGAGCTCGGGCTGGCGGCGGCGGCCTTTGAAGCCTGGGATTGCATCTGCCCGGCTGCGGGGTGACATGGCCAGGGTGCTCCGGGGGGAATCTCCCCATGAAGGGGAATCTCTCCACGGCGTGGGGCTTTTTATGGGATTCAAATCCTCCTCCTCCTTCGCCTCCAGGACAAAGCCGTTGCTTTTTTTCTGCTCAGTCTTCTGGCTTGCTGGATTCTTTAGGCAATGCACAAAGAAGGCTGAAGATGGTTTAAAGCAGCCTCAGACATCCTGTGCTGGGATGCAGACGGCATCTGTTCCTTCAAAGTTCTCCCCTCCAAGACGCCTCCATGCTTTTTTATTGCACACAGGTACCACCAACCCCAACCCTCTTTGCTGTGCTGAATCATGGGGAGTAAGTTACGCTGGACTTTGTAAACACCTACATTTTGTGTCTCCATCAGGACAAATAAATGCAGCTCTCCAGACCTGCCCTGTAATCCCAGCTGTGCTGCCAAAAGTGTGGACAGTGATGCCTCTGGCTCTGCTGGGTGAGCAGAGGCAGCGGGGAGATGCTGTGGCTGAGCAACAGAGGCTGTGTGCAACCCCGGCCGTGGTGTAAAATGGGAGTAGCTGTAGTGTGGTGTCAGCTTGGACTTGCGTGGCTGTGAGTAATTAACCCTGGCTGCTGGCTCTTAGAGGTTTGAGCAGCTGCTTTCTGAGCCCTGGGATGTGAAGCTGAACATCAAGAGCACTGCTTTAGGTGGTGTTACAAGGGGAGGGTGTTTAGGAGGAAGAACCAGCAGATCTAATTAGACTTGCAGTTCTCAAAGCAACGGGGAATGGACGCACCAAAGAAATGGGCTTAATTTGTTAAAAATGCCTGAGTGAGCTGCAGAGCTGGGGAGGGGGATAATGCAGTGTCAGAGAAGGGCTGTGGGGTGAGCAGGAAGGCTGAGCACGATGTTGGCGTGTTGGAGGCTGTGGAGCAGCTCTGTCTCCCTGGGGAATGCTTGGTGCCTGATCCATAGGAAATCTTAGGGACAGATCCAATGTTGAGCTTGGCTTACAAGGGCCGGTCTTTGTGTTGTGGGCAGCAGCTGATCTAGAACTAATTCCTGTTCCTTTGATTAGTTTCTGAGATGCTGGTGAGGATAACAGTTCTGTTTTTCATGAGCTCACAAACATTTAATCTCCATCCTCTCTGGCTTTAAGTACCTGTGGGGGTTTTGCTGTTTGTTCCTTTTTCAATGCCCCAAAACCCTACAGCTTGCATCCTTAAGAAAGGGCAAGAGGTGTTTGTCAGAGTGAAAACGAGAGGCAGGCCAAAGATTGTCACAGGAGAGGGACTCGGGGTTGGATCCCAGGCGTGGGGCTGTTCGCCCTCCGGCTGTGACCGCTTCCTAAAGGTGCCCCCAGCAAGGCCAGCAGCTGGAGCTGCTCCACTGCAGCGTTTGCTGATGAGTTATTCGGTGTTTCTGTCAGGGAGGAGAGTCCCAGACCCCTCGTGCTGGTGGCTCAGCCCTCCAAGGTCCCTGTGGCTGCTCGGGTGGGAAGGACCTGCCCCTGCCTCGGCGGGAATCCCAGCAGGATGTGCTCCAGGCAGGACCGCTCAGTCCATTTGTTGCTGAATGACGCTGCAGAATTTACCTCTGTCTTCTTCCATCACACACGTGGATGGAAGTGGAAGTGCTGTGTCTGATACCAGGGGCCTGGAAGCCCAAGTTTTGCTCCTTGCTGGTGGTGGTGGCACTGCCTCCTTTGCTGGGAGAGGGAAGGGGCTGTCCTGGGCAAGCTGTGGGGCTGTGCCACCTCCTGCAAGTCCTACCCTGCACTGGAGCCTGGCCAGACTCAGAGTTTGCTGTGTGGGACAACCAATTCATCCTGCTGGCTTGGCAGGTCTTGTCTCCGGGCTGGGCTGGGCTGGGCTGGGCTGGCAGCTGTGCTGCCACTCATTCCCAGAGGATGCCAGGGATGGGCAGCACGAGGATTGGGCTGAATGAAGTGGTTGTGCACCTCAGCTTCAGGGAGGATCAGCAGCCTTGACTGACCAACCACACACAGATAAACCCAGGTGGGTGTGACACGGTCAGCAGCCTTCCAGTCTGGTTGGAAAAACTCCTGGGAAGGCTACAGCCCGTGTTTTGGGTAAAAACCAGCATGAGGCTGCTCCGTCTGCACCTCTCCCTGCTCTGACTTGTGCTGTTTCCTTTACTCTTTGCCTGTACATATTATTTGCAACCCACTGCACCCAAAATACCAACCGGTTGCTTTCAGAGTGTGAAGCAATCGCTGAATGAGTAGCTCGGATAATATTTTTTGCCCCTCATTTAGACAGAAGAAACCAGCTCAGCTTTGACCATGCATGTTACATTTTAATTCTTTTTTTTTTTTCTCATGCCAAGAAATACAAAGAAAGTATATAAGATATATCATACCATCCTGCAGAAAAAGAAACGTTTGTCAGCAAAGAGAAGCACCCAGCTGCAATTCCTGGTGTGTTCATGCTGTGTGTGAGCTGTGGCTCTCCCGGTGGGGGGATGGACCCTGCACTTCCATGCCAGGGATCAAATCCTGGCACCTTCCAACCAGGGCTCCCGGGTGCTGTCGGGGTTGCCTTGGTGAATCCTGCGCACGTGCCCTTTCTGATGTTTCTTATCCTGGATGGGTATTTATAGGTTTGAATTTTGCTACCTACTGGTGTCAGCAAACGCTTTACAAATATTCCCGCTTTGAAAAGGCTGCTTTCCCCCCTCCCCACACCCCCTTGGCTTGTGCCCAAGCAGGGGAGTTTTTCAGTCCGAACCTAACTGGTTTTTGCCGAAATTAAAGGCTGTATACTGAAAGAGAAACGAGCTTAAATCGGAA
>VZTI01002700.1:0-28260 GCA_013397865.1 Struthidea cinerea
TGTTAAGGAACTGTTTACAACAATTTTTGGGGACTCGTCCGAGATAGCCATGCCCAGGGGCAGTCCCAAAAAAGGATGACGTGAGGGGAGACGCGTCCAGCCGATTTCGGCTGCCCTGGTTTGGATTTCTTCGAGACCATGGATGGGAAGTCGGCTATAACCCAGGAAGTAACTGAGGACCCAGCAACGCAGACCCTGTGGGAGTCTGAGGGACCCCCAGAGGAAGGAGACTCCTCTGGGAGAAAGCAGGACTTGCAGGAAGGGTAAGGTATTGCGAGTGGGGCTAGGTCAAAGGAGTGCAGGCAAGTGTAGAGTGAGTGAGACGGGGGCCGGCAGCCGGACTCCTGAAGCGAGTGTGGACCCCTGAGTATTGCGGTTCTGGTTTTCCCACGAGGGACCTGGCCGAGAAAAGGGGGAAGTGTGTGGTGAAGGGAGTGGTACTCCGAGGGACCCCGGGACGGGGAGAAGGATAGTACTCCTTTCCACCAGCTCTCACCCACGTAGGCTCTCGATCTCTTTGGGAAGGAGCCCTTAGGTGTACCTAACTTAACCTTTGGGGAGGGGGTGGCCTGCATCTGGGAAACGTAGCAGAGGATAGGAATACAAGTTTTAAACAGAACTCCTGGGTCTGGGAGAGATAGAGTGAGGGGTGTGCCACTTTGTTAGGTACCTGGAGGGGGTTCCTTAGGGCAGGCAAGAAGGCAGTCCGGGTGCAGCATGTCGCTAGGGAACTAGGACCCTTGGGGTGGGCTTGGTACCAGTAGCCGGGGACTCGAAAGTAGAGCCCCCGGTTGGGGGATTGCTCCCTTACTTGGCAGGGGAGGGAGACAGTGTGGTGAGCCTGACTAAGAGGGAGTAGGACCTTGGTATGGGTAAGGTTGCTTCCAGAGTGGAGTAGTCGACCACTAGTGCCGAGGGACCCTGTAAGTGGGAGAAGGCTGCGGGGAGAGGGCAGAAGAAGGTAGGGAAACAAGCTTGGATAGAGCCCTTGGGTTGAGAGGATTAAAAGAACAGGGGTTGGGCGGTTTGTAGAGTATAAGGGGTGCAAGGATGAATGTGGAAGAAATTTATTGCACAGAATGTAAACAATGTCAAGTGTGGGTGTTGTTTAAGTGTGCCGCTTGTGGAGAAAAATGGTATTGTGCTGCCCTTAGGAGAAAAAAGTGGTGTCAAAATTGCAGGGATTTGGAGTTGAGAGTGAGAAGGAGAATGGCTGAGTTGAAGAGTGGTGAATTGAGAGAGGGGTCTGGAAGATGCTAATTGAAGAGCTAGCAGATGTTGATATAGTGGCTGTGGTGTGTGGCAGAACGCATTTAATTCCGGCGATCTGGAATGTGAGAGAAGAAAATTGGCTAAAAACAGTAGCAAGGTGTGAGAAAAGATATAAAGGAACTAACAGAGAGTAGTGAAGAAGGGGTAAAGGTAGACTGAATATTTAGAGCCGTCTGTTTTATTTTCGAACTCATTTGGTGTTTTAGTTGTTTCAGTAGTGGATTTCTTTGCAGTATAGTGGCTTTTCTCATCATTTTAGCTAAATTTAGTAAGTTGTTGATTTTATTAGCCGACTTATATGTTACTTTAGTCATTTTAGCCAAAAAGATTCACTTGTAGTTTAGTTGCCTCCTTGTCATGTGGTTTTTCCCTGTCATGTGGTTTCTGGTTCCCCTCAGAGAAATCTGGTGGGAACACCAGTGAGTGTGCATGTGGTGTGCTTGGTGTGGTGTTTAATTCCCTGAGAAATCTGTTGAGAGCACTAGTTTGTGCTTCTCTCGGTAGACTTTCTACATTTTGTTCTCGGTTCTGTGCACAGTGCTCTCCCATACTTAGCAGGAGCACTGCTTTGGTCGCTTATACTTCACTGACATGGTTTTATTGTGTATTGGACGAAGTAATATAGCTTTGTTCTCTCTTGATATGTGAAGAAACTGGGTGTTTTATTAAAGTTTTGGTTGAGCGTTGTTTTGTAAGTATTACCTGCCCTGCATTTCATTCTCTGCGGCCATTTCGGCGTGTTAAGCCCTCCTCTGTGTTGTTGAGAACATTGTTTTGCTGTGCTTATGTTGTATGCGCTTGTTGCTCTGGGGTGTGTGAGAATTTGGCAGGGAGTGAGCATGCCATTTTGTGGCTCTCTGAAAAGACACTTTTATTTTATTTTATTATAATTTCATAAGGAAATTCTGGAGGGGAGGACTGGTTGGCTATCTTCATTTTCTTGGTGTTTGTGAGGCGAACGGCCATTTTGTTGTTTGTTTCACCAGGAGGTTTTGGCGGGAAAAGGACGTCATTGGATTCAGGTGAAGCCATTCTAATTAGTTAGAGACGACATATAAACGAAAGTGGTAAGGCGGAAGTTAAGGGGGAGGAGTCTTGCTCTGTGAGCGGAAGGTAGCCATTTTAGTTTTATTATTATTATTTTCCCACGATCCTTTAAATTTTCCCATGATTATTATTTTCGCATTCATTTTTTTTGTATTCCAACTTAGTTCCCATATATGTCCTGTTTAACCTTAATTCTTTCTTATTATTCTTATTAGTTAAAACATTGTATAATAAGTTGTAAAGAGAGATATTTTATTTTATTATGATTGTTATGGTTATTGTTTGTTACACAGCTAGATTTAATATCAGACTTATTGTTATTTTCCCACGGCCTCTGTTTGTTCTCCCAAGGCCCCACTTATTTACACACAGCTTCTTTTTGTCTCCCACAATTCGTGGTTGCCTTCATTGGTTTTGTTATTTTAATCTAGCTACAATTATTAATTAAAAATGTTGCGAGTCTCCTGGTAATCACCTGTCTCTAGCATTAGCCTTGAAAGTTGTAACATCGAAAATAGTTTAGAAACATAAAGGCTTTAAAGGTATATAAGAGCAAGCTTAATAAGTCAATTAAGAAGTAGAGTTAAGAATTGGTATTGCTGTGTCTAATTACTTAAACATGAGACAGTGTTATAGTAAGGTATCTGCTGAAGGAAAAGGACAGGTATGTAGAGTAAAAAGGGTAAAAGATATACGCCCACATAGCCCTTTGGGGGAAATGTTAAGAAATTGGGAAGAGTAAAACAAAGAGTCTAGAGCAGGTGAAGATGGTATGGTATTGTGTAGAAATGTGGTCACAGGAAGTGATTCAGGACGGTCCGGTATACTGGCCTTGGTATGGAAGCAAAGAGAAGTGGTTGTGTGTAGCTCTTAACAAGCATGTTAATATGAAAGACCATAAGAGTGAGGAAGAAAGGATCTATGCAGAGTGTTAGTTAGAGACAGATTCTGAAAAAGACGTAAAAGTATTTAAAATAGGTAAAGAAAAAGAAAGAGAGAAGGACAATACCTCAAAAAGAATGGGACCCTCTAGACTATTTGCCCCCTCCAGTGATCCCCGCTCCTCCTGTAATTCCTGCTCTTCCGGTGGCTCCTGCCTTCCTATCCCCTGCAGTAGTTCCTGTTCCTGCAGTAGTATCTACTCATCCTGTAGCCCCTGCCCTCCCTGTCCCTGCAATAGTTTCTGCCTCTCCTGTAAACCCTATGACTATTACATCCTCCGCCTCCCCGGTAACTCGTGACCTTCCTGTGACTCCGGCCTCTACTACAATTTCTGCTCCTTCAGAAACTTCTGTCTCATCTACACTGGCTACTCCCACTCTTTCTACAGTCCCCCTAGAAACTGTAGTTCCTGTAGAAGTATCAAAGTCAGAAGAAGGTCCTTACAGAAACACCAGGGCTCGAGCAATAAAAGGTGAAACATGTACATGTGATGAAAAGAAAGAGCAGTCGAGAGACTATTCCCCCTTAGAGAAGTGCCCATGGGAGGAGCTAGGGGTGGAATTGGATTTGTGAATGCACCTTTAACAGCATCTGAGGTGCGGGCATTTAAAAAGGAACTCAAGAGTTTGCTTGAAGACCCTTTAGGAGTGGCAAGTCAGTTAGACCAGTTCTTAGGCCTGAATATACCTGGGAAGAGCTTAACTCGATCATGGGCATTCTGTTCTCCCTAGAGAAAGCACAATTAATACGGACCGCAGGCATGAGGATTTGGGAGAGGGAAAATAGACCGGTTCCTCCAGGGGAAGAAAAGATGCCCCTCAATTCACCTGAATGGGATCCAAATACAGATTTGGGCTGAAGAAATATGAAAGACTATAGAGCATTGATCATAAAAGGGATCAGAGAGGCTATACCAAGAACAAGTAACGCGAAGCTAGCATTTGACATGTAACAGGAAGGGGATGAGACTCCAAGCGCTTGGCTCGAGAGACTGAAAAAAATTTTAGGTTGTACTCTCTAGGTGCTAAAAAGCTAGAAGCAGAGAAATTCTTCAGCCTTTTCTCAATATTCTGTGAGAAGACTGTCTTTCCTATGCAAACTATTTTAAACAAGGTCACAGTTTCATAAACTTCTTGCACCTGCAAGTTGTTTTGCAAGATTGTTATAGCTTTGACTTTGAAAATATTTTGGAATAGGTATCTTAAGACTTGGCCAATCCTCTCAAGGGGTGGATGGCCGAGGAACCAATTACCTATTGCCACTCAACACACTTTTTGCGATCTATCCTAGATAGTAGTCAGAAAATTATTAAAGAGGAAGCTTCGGCTTCCACTTGTTCATGAGCCTGGACTCTACGTCGTTTTCTTTATGCGCCTCGGACGTAGCAGCGACATCACTCAAGTGTAGACCCAGAGAGTCAAGAAGGGCAAATGTTAATAAAAATACAGTTTGTTACTAAGTCTTGGGGAGATATTAGGAGAAAAACTGAGAAATTGGAAGACTGGCTGGAGAAGGGATTAAATGAATTGCTAAGGGAGGCCCAAAAAGTGTATTTAAGGAGGGAAGAAGAGAAACAGAAGTCCAAGGCGAAAATCATGGTAGCAGTGGCAAGAGAAAGTATACAAAGTGACAAGGTAGAATTGAGGGAAGAAGAAAAAGGGAGATGGAAACCCAGGGGATGGCGAGAGGGAGAGAATGGGGGATGGAAACCCAAGGGATGGCAAAAGGGAGAGAATGGGGGATGGAAACCTAGGGGATGGCGAGAGACAACACCTGAGAGGAGAATACAGTGTTGGTATTGTAGTGAAGAAGGGCATGTTCGGAGCGAATGTAAAAAGTGGGAACAAGATGGGAAAGTGTATAAGGAACATCAAAAGCGCAAAATTGATGAGTAGGGGTGTCAGGGGCTCTGTTCCCTGGGGAAACCACATCAATTGCCAATGGAGCCCTTGATTACTTTAGAGCTAGGCCGCCAGGGTGAGGAATTTGAGTTTTTAGTCGATACAGGAGCAGATAGGACTTGTGTGACTAAGGTACCGGAGGGGTGTAAATTAAATAAGACCAAAAATTGTAAAGTTAAGGGAGCTAAAGGGGAACCGTTTGAAACTGCAATCATAGACAATGTTATAGTAAAAGGGAACTCAAGAGAAGGCTGTTGTGATTTATTGTTTCTACCAAAGTTAGGATGTAACTTACTGGGGAGGGATCTACAGATCCAGTTGAGAATAGGAGTTGTCCCTCAGGATGGATGGATGGTAGCTAGGGTTATGTTATTAAAAGAAAGTGATGAGAAGGAAATAGATGAAGAGGTGTGGGCTGAGAAAGAAAAATGTGGACTATTAGATATAACACCGATAAAAGTGGAAAAGGAAAAAGACACCCCACCCATACGAATAAAGCAATACCCTATGTCAGCAGAAGGAAAGATGGGATTAGTACCTATCATACAAGAGCTAATCAAGAGCGGAGTGTTAGAACCATGTATGTCCCCATATAACACTCTTATTTTATCAGTGAAGAAGCCAGATGGTTCATACCATCTGGTTCAAGATTTGAGAGAAATCAATAAACATACTATAACCAGATATCCAGTAGTGCCTAATCCATACACCCTGTTAAGCAAAGTACATCCAGAACATGCATGGTTTAGTGTAATTGACTTGCAAGATGCTTTCTGGGCCTGTCCCTTGGCAGAGGGCAGCAGGAATTATTTTGCTTTTGAATGGGAGGATCCAGAACAAGGAAGGAAACAGCAACTTAGATGGACACGTCTCCCGCAGGGGTTTACGGAGTCTCCAAGCCTCTTTGGACAGGTTTTAGAGGAGCTACTGAAGCAGTTTGTAGCCATGGGAAGGGCGCAAGTGTTGCAGTATGTTGATGACTTGTTAATATCAGGAAAAAAAGAGCAAGAAGTACATGAAACAACCATAGGGTTATTGAATTTCTTGGAGAAAAAGGGACTAAAAGTATCAAAAGGGAAGTTACAATTCGTTGAAAAAGAGGTGAAATATTTGGGACATATAATTGGCGAAGGATATAAAAAATTAAGCGCAGATAGAATTCAAGGTATCCTATCCCTTCCTCCGCCAAAAACTAAAACAGACATTAGGAAAATTTTAGGTTTAATTGGGTATTGTAAGTTATGGATAGATGGGTATACAAACTCAGTGAAATTTCTGTATGATAAATTAGTAGGAGGGGAACTTCCAGAATGGACACTAGAAGATGATAGTAAGTTTAGAGAACTGAAAGAGAAGTTGGCAAAAGCCCCAGTTTTAAATTTAGCTGATTTAGAAAAGCCCTTTGAGTTGTTTACCAATGAAGAGGATGGAATAGCATATGGAGTTATCACCCAAAGGTGGTGTGAGATGAGAAAACCCATAGCCTATGTGTCAAAAATGTTAGACCCAGTGGTCAGAGGGTGGCCTACTTGTTTACAAGCAGTGGCGGCAACAGTAATATTAGTTGAAGAAGCTCAGAAATTAACTTCAGGAGGAAAGATGATATACACCCCATGATATTAAAGCAATTTTGAGCCAAGGAGCCAGCAGGTGGCTCACAGATAGTAGGCTGTTAAAGTATGAGGTGGTGTTGTTAGATACTAAAACAATTGAGCTGGCTGTATCTAAGAGTCAAAATCCTGCTCAGTTTTTGTATGGAGAACCCAGGGAAGATCTAGAGCATAAGTGTTCAGACCTGATAGAATATCAAACCAGGGTGAGGGAAGATTCATGTGAGCAACCCCTATCAGGGAGAGAGATCCTCTTTGTAGATGGGTCCTCATGAACAGTAGAAGGGAAGCGAGTTTCTGGCTATGCGGTCATAGATGGGTATAAAATGGAAACCCTAGAGAGAGGTAAACTACCTGGAAAGTGTTCGGCCCAGAGTTGCGAAGTATATGCTTTAAAGAGAGGGTTAGAGTTGTTAAAAGAGAGGCACTAGCTATACTGATTCAAAATACGCTCATGGGGTTTTATACACGTATGGAAAGATCTGGCAAGAAAGAGGTTTTCTAAATTCAAAGAGAAAGAATTTGATGCATGCGGGCACAGTGAGAGAAATTTTAGAAGCGGTAAAGGATCCTGAGGAAATTGCCATAGTTCATATCAGGCGACATCAGAAAGGGACGTCTAGAGAAATAATGGGAAACAACTTAGCCGATAAAGTGGCAAAAGAAGCAGTGTTAAAAGATAAAGAAATAAAAACAATGATGATAAACTGTAAGGAGCAGTTAGAAGCAGAAGAAGAGATCCCGAGGTTTACTGAACAGGAGGAAGAGGTATTCAGGGAAAATGGTGCTGAAAAGGATGAGAAAGGGAAGTGGAAGATGAAGGATGGGAGGCAAGTCTTAAATAAAGCCTTGGCCAGGAAGATTCTAGAAGAAATGCATGCCTCTACCCACTGGGGAACGCAAGCATTGTGTGATGCCTTCCTCAGAAACTATGTGTGCAGGGATCTATGAAATTGCAAAAGCTATCACAAAAGGTTGCTTAATATGTCTAAAAGTAGACAAGAAAGTAATGAGAACCGCACCTTCGGGGGGAAGGCAACTGGCAATGCGGCTTTTCCAGAATGTACAAATTGATTTCACAGAGTTCCCTCTAATTAAAAGGTTCAAGTATCTACTAGTAATAATAGATCATCTCACACACTGGGTAGAGGCTTTTCCAACCACAAATAACAGAGCTCAAGTTGTTAGTAAGATCCTGTTAGAACAAGTAATACCACGATATGGAGTAATAAAGGTAATAGACTCTGATAGAGGCCCCCATTTTACATCCAGGATCTTGCAACAGACAATGAAATCTCTCGGGATCACCTGGCAGTTACACACCACATGGCATCCTCAAAGTTCTGGGAGGGTAGAAAGGGCAAACCAAACCCTCAAGAACATGCTTACAAAATTAACAATAGAGACCAGAATGGACTGGTTGAAATGTTTGCCCTTGGCACTGTTAAGGATGAGAACGAAACCACGAGCAGATTTGGGGGTGTCTCCATATGAAGCCATGTTCAGGCTGCCCTTTCCAATAGCCAACCAGCAAAACAGTGGGACGTATGAGGAAGGGGAACAGAGTACCAAACAATACATCCAAGTTATTGCCCGAAATCTGGAAGACTTAAGAAAGCGAGGGTATCTCCCCCAAAGCACTCCCATAGATTTTAAAATTCATAACCTCATACTGGGAGATTGGGTGTTAATAAAAACATGGAACAAAAAGCCTCTAACCAAAAAATGGGAAGGTCTTTTTCAGGTTTTCCTAACTACAGAGACAGCAGTGCGGACCCGAGAAAGGGGGTGGACCCATGTAACTCAAGTAAAAGGACCAGTGCCAGCACCTTCTGAGCCACTGGAGTGGCAGACCATACACCAAGGAGGCACCAACTGACGCTGAAAAGAAAGAGAACCACATGATGCCTGCTGAGTGACTGCTTCCAATTTCAAAGACCTGTAATCTAAATAATAAGTTGTGTATACATGTTTTATGTGTTAAGTTTCAGTGATATTAATTAATTGCATAATAAGTTGTGTATACATGTTATATGTGTTAAGTTTCAGTGATATTAATTAATTAATTGCAGTAATTGTGATCAGTTAATAAGTTGACTATATAGGCCCATGTTTAATGTTAAGGTTTCAAGACGGTAATTACCGTCGATAAGAACGGTATAAGTTAAAATCCAAAGGCCAAAACACTTAGACCCCATAATTCCCAAGAAATTCCAAAAATAGAGCATTCTCCATCGATATTAGTGATTCGGCTGAGAAGTAAAATAAAGTGCCAGACGGTGTGGGCAGCAGTGGATATAGAGTTTCTAGCTAAAGCAAAAAGATACAGAGAATCTCACTACAGGGGGCAAGACCAGGTCAAATCCCTGCCCTTCAAGACAAAGTGTAGCATCACGGGAGCGCCCGTGAATGTAAACGTCCGAAGTGACACAATCCGTGCCTTGATTAATGTCTTGATTAAGAGTTTTAGCGTATTTGCCAGGAATTCAGGAGACGAACGGGAACTTCAACAGTCTTTGCTTTCAGATAGTTGTTTATTAAGTCTTATCAGAGAAGTGGAGTCACTTGACGTGGCTCAGACATAGCACAGGGCAGAGAATGCAGGAAAAGTCCACATTATCAAGATTAGACAGTCTTTTTAAAGGTAAATTATCCAATAAAAATGTAAAACAAAAGATATTTTCACTTTTCCACCAATGTTCAATAAATCACTTTGTCACGTACACAGGAACTGCGGAACTTTTTATCCAATCACCTTAAACTACTTCTACTGCAGAATATGGAGTAATAGAAGAAGAAGGCCTAGAGAACAACAACAATCCTCCATTTTGAAGTTTTTTACTTTTTATCTATTTACTATATTAACAAACCCAAAGACCCTAAATTTTCACCTTGTGATAATCTTACATAACATTCTATCATCTAGTTCACACCAGTGTAGATTCTAACTCTTCCCAAAGGATAGGTAATTTTCTCCATGGGCGAAGGTCAAAACCAGTGTTTTCCAGGGGGGTAGAATCCTTCAAAACAGGCAGAGAAATATTCTCTGCATTCTGGATTCCAACACGAACGGTACATTGTACCAGACCCCTGTTAGTGTGGTGGCTAATGAGTATCTGTGTCTGGATTCAGGAGACAGAATCAGGCACATGTGATAAATGCTACTATCTCTTGTACTTTGGAGAAATCAGAAGTGCAGTGGTAAGAATCCACACTAGCCAGAACCCGAATTGCCTGGATATGTCAAATGTTCAAACCTGTGAAGAAGAAGGAATAACTTATTGGCTACCCGAGAATGTAGGGAGCTTTAAACAAAAATTAGAAGGAGAATGCCCTATTAAGGAGAAATGGATTTGTTTTGAGCAAAACGTAAAAATAAAGAATTCGAAGCAAGGGCCACGTGGGAGAGATCATATTAAAGAAAAAGAGGTACAAGGGGTGATAATAAGGCAGGAAGAAGATATTACCTCAAACAGTAAAAACTTATTCCTAGATTTAGTTGAACGTATAAGTGAAACTTTTAACATTACTAACTGTTGGATCTGTGGAGATACCCAAATGGCTGAGGTATGGCCCTGGGAAGGCACAGCACTAAGTCCACAAGAACTTCTAAGATGGGTGGAAGCAGGGACAAAGACCTTGACAAGAAAGAATCCAGATGAGACATGAACCTTACGATCCAGACCAATAAGAGAAGAGTGTATAAGGAGGAAGGGACTACAATATACCTCCAAGGTAGGAGATCTCTCCTGCAGACATTATTATTCGGTTAACGACACCCATAAGCGATGGATACCAAAAGCTCCAACATTATATTGGGCTAGGTCACAAAAGGCTGGATGCACATATGTGAAGCACCAAAATCTGTATGAATGTATTACCCGGGATCCAAATCCATTTGTTGACATTCCCCAAATACATAAGTTCTGGAGTAAAGCGGGAATTGGATCTACAGTTTCTAGCTTTTGGGTGGCTCCCGAGGATCTATTTTGGTTGTGTGGAGAAAGGGCCTATGTTACACTGCCAGGAGCTGCATTTTAGGAATAATAAGACCCTCCTTCTTTTTGCTACCTCGAGATGACAGCCATGACCTGAGTATCCCACTGTATGATGAACTGAGGCGACGAAGATGAGAACTCACAGATGGTTCACAGAAATGGGGGGAGGATGAGTGGCCCCCAGAGAGGATTATTCAAACCTATGGTCCTGCTGCTTGGGCTGAGGACGGTAGGTGGGGATATCGAACTCCCATCTATATGTTAAATTGGATAATTCGCCTGCAGGCAGTGGTAGAGATAATAACCAATCAAACTGCTTTGGCTCTAGATCTAATTACTTCACAACAAAAACAAATGAGATCTACCATTTATCAAAATAGATTAGCTCTAGACTACCTTCTAGCAGAAGAAGGAGGGGTATGTGGTAAATTCAATTCCTCAGAGTGCTGTACAGAAATTGATGACCATGGGGAAGCTATCAAAAACATAACCAAAAATATAAGAAAACTAGCTCATGTCCCGGTCCGAAGGTGGACACCTTTGCTGAAGACCAACTGGTGGGAGGATTGGTTAAATGGTAAATGGTGGAAAAAATTAATGTTCTTTGGGTTGTGTGCATTAACCAGTATTATCTTTCTTCCATGTCTACTAAGCTGTCTCATTCAAATGATTACAAGCATCACCAAAAACTCTATGGAGAAATTAGCTGAAGAAAAGTTAATGATGCTAAAAATAAATCCACGAAAGGACTCCAAAGAAGAGGAAAATCTAGAAACAGCGACCGAAGTGAACAAAAAGTACCAAAAGTTGAGGAAAATATATGGTAAAAAAGTGTAATAACAATGTTATTGATGCGGGGTAAACCCCGATCAAAGATTAAGAGGGGGGAGTTGTTAGAAGTGTTTTGGTCTTTGGTTACAGTTTAAGAGAGTTGATGAGAAAATGTAACGAGAAGTGTTCTGTTGAATGGTGGTTTGGGTTAGTGTTCAGGCGCGCGCGGGTTATTTGGGCGTGCGTGGTTTGTTTGGGGAGTGGCAAGCTCTTGAAGGTGCTGAGATGGACATCACCACGTACGACATCATTCCTGCATCATCACAAGAGACGCAGATTGGATAAAGAGGACAGCCAATAGAATCGTCCCCTAGACAAATGATTGGTCAGAAACGCACGACGGAACGAGCCAATCATACTGAACATGCAAATAAGGGATTGAATGTGAACTGACCAATCACGAGCCAAGCCAGAGACTATATAAACTCTTCTGGAGCCCACCACCAGGTTCTCCTGAGGTGACCTGTTTACTGGAGGAGCACCCAGTGTTGCGTCCGCGCTGTAATTGTTGTTGTTCTGCTTTGCTGTTTGTGGTATTTGGGCTACTCTCTGTACCCGTCCCCAGTTACTGTTTTTATAAATACGTGGACTTAATTGGAAGTGTTAAGGAACTGTTTACAACAAACCCGATCGGTGATTCGCTCGTCCTCCCACACCAAGATCAGTCTCCGTCCAGCCTCCACCTGGGGCAGGCAGACAATGCTAGGTGCCAGGACACCGAGCTAGCCCGAACGGCATCTGAAGCAGCAGGGCATAGTTCAGGTGATCCACTGAATTTTCTCTACCTCCCCTCAAAAGCCTCTGGGAAGCCTCAGGAAACTTACATAATGTAAGGGCACCAAGCACTGAACCCAGTCCCTTGATGTTTTGAATTCAACCACTTTGCTTTTAGCTCCATCACCTGGTGAAGAGGAGGGAAGTGGTGTTGGCAAAGTTTGCCTTGCAGTGGGGTGAGAGCAACGAGAGGCAGGGGAAGGGTGCAGGGAAATGCTCCAGTGTTGGGGTGTCCTGGCAAACCTGCCAGCCTAGGGTTTGGGGGGACAGAATTGTTCCTGGGAAAACCCCCTCGGTTCATGGTATCTCTATACAAATAGGTATTGGTTCACCCTGGTTCCCCTTCCCCTCAGTTTATGATATCTCTATACAAATATGTATTGGTTTCTCCCTTCTCCCCTGCAGTGCCAAGGGTTTTGGTTTGACCCCGGGTTCTTTCCCTCCCCATTGGCTGTTACTGTAAGCCCCGCCCCCATCCCCGGGACCCTGGGGAAAACCAAGATCTCTCTGGCCAGACGGCTGCCGGGGACGGGAGAATAAACTTCCTCCAGTGTCTCCGTTCTCGCCTTCCTTTGTTCCCAGGGTCCGGGGGGTCCAACCTAGATGCCCCGTGGATGTAGCTGCTTCATCTAGAGGAATCTGCAGCCAGTTAAGGGAAATTACAGTTAGCTTAGCCGGCTTTTAAAGTGTGGTCTAAAATCTGCTATTTTGCTGAGCTAGTTTGGGACCTCACCCCCGAACTAGCTAGCCACAGCAGCCAGACAAAGACACACTCCAGTGCCTAAACACACTTCTCAGCAACATCCCTGTTGTTCTTCTGGCTCCTCAGGAGCATGGAGCCCTCCCAGGTCTGGGACTGAAGCGACATTTGTACAGAAACCTGCAGGGAGCAAGAGCACTGTCAGGGCAAACCACACGAGAGGACCGGGAGAGGAGAGGATTTGAGGCATCCAGGTGATCTGGGCTGTGGCTTTGCTTCTCTACCCTTGCTGGAGTAAATATACAGTAAAGATAGAGTAACCATGAGTATCAGTGGAGAAGAAAACCATGGCAACAGAAACTTAGTTCATACATTATTTTATTGCCATCAAGATACTTGTCAAGTGCCAACTTGACAAATGCATTTTTCATTGGTACTACACAGAAATTAGCATCAGAAGAATTAATGCACTCAATAACTGTCAAAGAACACTGAGAAATGTGCATGAGATATGAAGACAACTGTATTTATGTGTCCCTTCAACCGATAGCAAATACCAGCTAACTGGATAAATGTCACTGCAAGTTTGAATCATGATTTGGTGCCATTTTAAATTTAAGTGAAGCAAAGGTTTTCTTTATTTAGCTAACGCTGGGAGTGACATAACGAATACAGGGCATAAGCTCCTTGTTTGTGTTGCAAATCTTTCAGCCTTTAACCTAGAAAAAGGTGCAGGCATTTCCGAAACAGGTCAGGTCATAGGCTAATCTGGCTGGTTTGTACCCAGAGCAGGTGTGTAGCAGACATGGGGCCTGTCAGATCCTTTAGGGCCTTGGGACTTAGGCCATCTCCTCCTCCTCATTTTTCCTCCTCCATCTAAGCAAGGAGACTCTGCAGCCCACTGGCATTGCTGTGCAATTGCCTCCCAGCCAGGAGAGCTCCCATGGAGCACATTCATCCAGACCTCTGCTGTTTCACAAAACAGCAGCACAGAAAATCTATGGATGGCTATAGGAGATCCAGGGGATTGTGTGCAGGGCTGAGAGCCTCCAAACCCACTCTAATACTCTGTTCCTTGGCTTATCTCCAAGGTTATTTCCTGCTACCCCACACTCCAAACTTCTCCTCGTGGCTTTGGTATCTCCCCTCCTTCCATATCACAGCCTGCTAATTTGAAGTACTAGAGAACAAGCAATCAGCTTACCAGGGTATCTCTGGGCTTTTCATCCTTATCTCAACACAGTCTACTTCTTGGTTTTGGCCCACAGAAAAAGAGAAGTACCTTTTTTCTCCAGCTCTAAATTCATTAAATACACAACACACAGGCTACAATTAGGATGACTACAGGTAGCATCGTTACATTTCTATGAATATTTTTGAAAGAATATCAATCCTACAGAGACTTTAGGAAACTTGGGTTGTGGTTTTTCTATCTGAAGCAACTGCTTGTTCATATGGTTCTAGAAGATGGTTTTTTCAGACCTGGCCCCAGACTTCCCCCTCCAAATGATTAAACATTGTTTGTTTACACTGAAGGCAGTATACTTGATATTCATTCTGTGTCTTAGCCTGTAAGCTGGTAACAAACTTACCACTTTATTCAGCCTTATGATTTTATCAGGGAACATTATTTAGTTACCACATGCAAACTGGCATCTTAACTATGAGGAAAATAGTGACTGATTCATTATTCAGCTGATGGGAGGAATTACCTTCATCACTGTGTGATTCATCTTGATACATCCCACACCTGGAATCATGAAGGAATAATTTAAAATCAACTCAATATATTGTAAGCTCTAAGTGGGAAAGCGCGTGCTTAGTACATATTGCTGATGGACAAAAGCAAAGTCTGGGGCTATCTCGTTGCAGAGGAGCAATACTGCCAAGATGGAAGCATAGTTACAGAAATAGATTATTTTCCTGCACCCATGGTTCACTGTGGAAAGCTGACTCTCAGAGAACAAGGTAGAAAATGAAACAAGTTAGAGAAAAGGCATAAAAAATTTATTGTAGGCAAAGCAAGATTTGTGCAGGGAAAGAGTGACAAAAATTGAACTGTTACATATAGTGATGAGACAAATAGGATGGGACATGGTAGAGCATCCTAAAACAGCGCAAAACCTGGTATGTGCCTGCTTTCACATGAGACAAGCAGAGGACAGGTGACAAAAAGGGAAAGCACACAAGTTGGAAGAAAATATGAGGGGAAAGAAGTAAGGAAAGCAGCAACACAAAGCAGATACTCCAGGACTCAATAACACCAAAAGATAGGGATAATGAGAAATCTAGCCAGGAAAATAACTCAAAGACCAGAAGGATTCAGGTTCCCTAATGGGATGGGGTAGTAGGGGTGACCTTGTAGACCAATTGTGGAGTATTCATCTGCCACAAAACACTGTTTCTTTCAGGATCCTGCTATGGCCTAGACAAAGGGCTGCATGAGACAATAAGACAGTGGATATTGTTCCCATGGCACAGCTTTAGCATGTCCAGAAACAGGGGGGTTTCTAACACTGACCTAGCACAGACTAGAAAGCCCTGCTGTGGTGTCAGAGGAACACAGGCAGGGCAGCCCTGCAGACCAGGACCAGGTTATAGATTCACCAAGTGAACACTGTGAAACACAAAAATTGCCATCTGGACTGCATTATTGCAATATGAGGGTTTTAATGGAGAGTTAAGAGCAGTGCCAACCTTTAAATACCCTGTGTATTTTAAGGCTGTACTAGAAAATTTTACACCAATTATTTGCTAGCAGTATAAGTAAATGAGTTATTATCATTCATGAATTCTGTAACAGTCAATTTGTTTCTCTGTCCAGAGCCTTGAAGTGCCTATTTCACAATTTCTTAGAGACGTAACCATAGGAACTAAGTGGTTGCCAACATAAACCCTCACAAGTAATGACAATAAGCTTTCACCCTACTGAGTGATAGTGAAATGTACACAGAGCTGATGAAATGCACCTCAAGGGCCATGGGACCCAGAAGGCAGAGGCACATCAACTGGCTGTGCAACACTCACATGCTGCCTGAGTGAGTGCATTGGCTCAGCTGTGCATTTTTGAAACTCACACACAGAGAAGCATGCTGTGAAATGGAAGACCAAGAAGGCAGATTTTCTGCCCTGGAAAGCAGAGATCCCTCTGAGCTGTAAGAGAGCAAAGACAGTGCCCTTGACCCACTCCCTGAGCATCGCAGAGGAATGGGAAATGGCAACGGAGAGGGGCCACAATTCTCCAGGGACACCAGGAAAGCTGCAGCACTGGAGGGCCATGCTCACACAATTTGGAGCAGCCCCCAGAGCTCCCTCCCTGCAATGGAGCACCCACCTTGGATGAGGTGTTCAGCTGTAGATGCCTCCTGCACTTAAATATCTTCTGTGGAGATCCTTCCTGTCCCTTTCACACTGGGAAGAATATTTTGCCTCTGCTGCCCTTTGAAGAGGTGGGTTTGTTTTTTTCCCTAAGCATTTATTGCTGGAGGATAGACAGCTCCACTGCAGATGATCAT
Organism: Struthidea cinerea; assembly: GCA_013397865.1. Lineage (NCBI taxonomy): Eukaryota > Metazoa > Chordata > Aves > Passeriformes > Corcoracidae > Struthidea > Struthidea cinerea. The sequence goes on from VZTI01002700.1 coordinate 16,591, forward strand.
CCTTATGTGGGTGTCTGATTTCCGAGCAATAACATGGCTTTCCTAAGAAAGGTTCACAAATACTCCATCCCTTGAGGTGATAATTTTATATGCTCAAATACCAGGCCATGGACGAATGCTTTTGCTCTTGCTTGCCTGTGACCAGGAAGGCATAAGACCTTCTTGCAGGGGAAAATGTTCAGTTAACACCTGAAAGCAGTTTCTTGCCAAGGAGGACATATTCATCAGGAGTTTTTGACATTTGCAGTAACAGGCTCAGAGGACATTTTGAAAGACATCCTCATTTACTGCTGCAAGAAAATATCCAGATGACTTTTCCCACAGCATGTTATTGTAGAAATTAGAATATGGGAATTAGAGGCATCCTTGCAAATAGTTTGGGGCTTCATGAGGTGGTTCTATCATAAGAAGATACAAGACTTTCCTTTTTCTGAGATTCCTCCCAGAGTGATGCTGTGGAAGAAGATCATGAGTGTGATCCAGCTTCAGAGAAGGAAACAGCTATTTGCCCACAAGGTAGGGAGAACACAAGAACAGTCACCTGGGGCCTGACCAAAAGGGAACAGAGCCCTTATGCTGCCAGGGAGATGTTTAGGGAGAGGGTACAGGGAAATGTAAGCAGCATGTGAGGGGCTGGAGGTACATCTCCAATCTGGCAGTGTACAGGGAGTGAGGGGCTGCCAGAGCCAATGGGATCAACCCTGCAAAGGAACTGACCTGAGAGTTCGTCACTTAAATCTTTGTGAATGAAAACATCTGAAAAGGGGCACAGCAATAGCTTCCTTTTTTCCTTTGGGAGCGCTGCTACAGAAAAGCAAAGTGCTTCAAGAGGGGTAGTATAGGCAGGGTACACTTCTGCACACATACATCCATTTCTGAGCTCTCTCTATACAAACCCTTGCATTAAGTGATGCCTTGCTGATTTTTGCCTTTTTTTCTTTTATATATTCTCTGTATTCTTTACACATATATTTGTAGCTCTGTAGCCTATTATTGCATTCATAGCTAGATTTCCCAGTACTTTTCCCTGCCCTGATATGCAGAAAGTCAAAACATATTCCAAAGCCCCTACCCTATCTTGGTTCTCCCTGGGAGAACAGCTCTTCGAGACACGTTTTCATCAACAGGTTCAGTTTCCGTCTGAGGGAGGAGGATTTAGAAGGGGCTTGAACTGGGGGGGGAATTGCATCACCACTTGTGCTCCTAACTGGTGATTTTTGTCAATTATGCTAATTTACGAAACTTATAAATCTGTATGCACCCCCATGGGGATGGGCTTCTGTGGACATTTTCCATATTTGCCCCTGGAGGCCTCCAGTAAAGACCAGGCTTTATATTACCTCCTATACTAATATTATCTTGAAAATGTGTGTTGTTTCATTTCTAGGTTTCTGAAGGCATCATAAGAAGCCCCATTTTGCTTCTGCCATGCAATAATCCTACCAATAAAGAAGCACATTTGAATATTTGATGTCATTAAGTAAACTGTACTGAACCTTTAAACAGGTTTTCAGCTATCTCAGTCATCAGTAATACTCAGAATCCTCTGTGTTTAAATGTATCTCTCTTCAGCTTGGTACAGATACGCAGGTCCTGGCAGATAACTGTCACACCAGATAATAAGCTCCTGCTGCTGGATAAACCACTTGGAAGAAGATGCACATTTGAATTTCTATTCCCTTGGCTTTAATGAGATGCTATCATCTCAATTTTGGCCCCATATCTAAATGTCATTAAGAGAAGTTCTATGCAATCATAACAACAATAAAAACAATAAAATAATTTTTAGCATGATTTCTACTGGAAATAGGCTTTCTTGCAAACACACATTTCTTTGCAGTCTTCATGCAGCATTGTGTTGGCAGATAAGAAACCACACCCAGCGAGGATGGGACTGAGAGATCCCACAGGGTGACCCAGAATTTGGTCACCTTGGAGGGGCTAGGTGTGCCCCCCAGGCAGGGATGCAGCCTGTGACATGTGGCAGCCATGTCCCCGTCCAAAGCACTGCTGCCAGTGCATGGCACGATGCTGTGCAGTTATATTTGACACTGACACAGTGATGTGGCCACCAAGCCACACAGGCAGAAGAGGTTTGGAGACTGAGAGGTCCCATTTACAGAGGTTTGAGCTCCTTCGTGTCCCAGCACACAGGTCCATCCATTGGTTCCCAACAGCAGCTTCTCCCCACAGAGGCGAAAGGCTCAGACCAGTCAGATTTGGTGTTTTCCCTCTCTTTCTCTGCTTCATATGCTGCTGAATTCCAGTGTGTCCAGTGCCACATCCCAGTCTTGGTGAGAATCTTGGTGACCTCTGAGGATTTTAAGATCCCAAAAACTAATTTTCTCCTTCATATTCCATCAGGAATAACTTGGAAAATAATCATTTGGCCATATACATATATATATTTATATCCCATCATATTATATTCTAAACAACTGTGCTTTGGGGTACAGGAAACCACATTAAAATGCATGCGAACTGAGTTAACAAATGTCAGCCAGACGTCCCAAATACAAACTGTGCTTCTCAGCCCCCAGGCTAGAAGCCTGAATAAACAGATGTTCTTTGCACTGTGCCCTGAAGGTTAAACTCAACCTTTGTTAGACAAACAAGGGACACTGATATTCTTTTCTAAATAAGAAAGGTTGATGGCATACACAATCAAGGCTTAGACCATTTAACATATTTTAGTTTAAGGGTTTTAGCAGAGGAATAGAAGTTACAACATGTCTAGGAGAGGAGAAGGAGACAGACTATGCACAATAAATTAATAGATTAAGAGTTCAGAGGCATCCACTGAGAGGCAGCAGCTCCCTGTTTCCACACTTACTTTTTTTGCAGCTAGGGGTCCACCTCAGTTGGAGGGATGGTCTCCAAGTCACCTCCAAGGAATGGCTCCTCTCTGACACCCTGTTCCTGTCAGGTTTTCAGGTCCACTCATTGCAATACCCAGGTTTTACTCTTTCTTACCAGTGAGTTAGGACTTGAGATCTGGATGTGAGTAATTCCACCAGAGATAAATTTTGTCAGAAACACTCTTATCCATAAGAAGGAAAGGCTTACAGTCTAATGCTCACAGAGAGACTTAAACAAAAAGTCCAGAAAGACCTATAAGAAAAACTGTGAAACAATTTCCCATGAACATAAAAATGGAAGAGAAAGCTGGGGAGAACCCTAGTCACCATGTTGATTTTTCCCTGGAAACAGGAAAACTAAATATACCGAAAGACCATTTGTTTCCGCATAGGTTGGTCAGCAGGTCTACTTCTTCTTGTGCTCTTTTTGGGCTTTGCAATATGAAATCAAGGCACATGTTCCTCTTCGCTTTTTTGCAATCTCCATTGATTCATATTCCTCTAGGCTGTGCTGCCTTTTCCTGCCTGTGTTTCTATTCTGCTCTAACCTACCCGGCATGCCTTAATCTGTGGAATTTTTTAGCATCTTCTAGCTCATGTAGATATCCATCTTTCCAGCTCAGTGAAAACAAATGGGAATATGAACAGTCTGTGTTCCAGCTGTATAGTTCTGTGTGTGGCAGGAGCTGCCTCCCACATCGGATTGCTATAATTTACCCATTTGATTTCACATAACCAAGCGAATCCTTTCTCTACCCAAGACATGCTTGTTGACCATGGGCATTATTTTTAATGCAGTTCCCATCCCACAGGAACAAGGATTGCCAGAGTTATGTTCCTTCCTGCTTTGCTGAGTTACACATCGCTAACGAATCTAGAATGACACTCTAGGACCCCTGTTATCAACAGAGCACAATCAACAGAAATGTTTTGCCATGTTGTTTCAAGAATAATGGGTTCAGGTGAGGAGACAATGCCTTGCAAACTGTCTGCAATGAGATACGTTTTATTAGGAAAGTACATAACTATGATTGTTGATCATCTAATTAAATTTCAGGGTAAGCTTGCTGCAGTTTGATTTACTGATGTGTTCTGAGTGACTCACAAACATTTTGAAACAAGAGGCTTGTATGACTACTGTGCACATTGATACAGAAAATAAAGGCCTTTTCCATGCCAACTGGAAATAAACCCACATTTATTTAAATAAAGATATTAATTATTTATGGCACTTCTGTAACACAAAGATGCTGATGCAGATACTATCATAACAGAGAATATAAAAGCAGAAACTAAACATGTGTCTTAACTGCCAATAATCCTGCAGGATGTCTAAAGAAATAGTATCTTGTTTACTGTAGCAGGCTGTTCCTCCCAACACACAGTGGATATGAGTTTTTCTATATTTAATCTCAAAATCAACTAGAATACCTTAATATCCTCATACCAAATATTTTCACGCTAAAGCTGGATCTTTATTAATGTTATTATACAGAGAAAATATCTGTTGATTACATCCAGCCAGATATGCCCATTTTCATCAAAAGATTTATACCAGTTTTATTCCTCCCACTGAAAACTCAGCATTTTGCAAGATTTAAAGAAAAAAATGAGAAAAAAGAAGAAATTGAAAACAATTAAACGACACAAGTTTCACAGCTGTTTTCCACAGGAACAAAGTCAGGGCAATTATTCCTTATAAAGCATAGCTTCCACTGTTCTGTTGTGAGTTGCACTTAAATAGGGAATGGAGTCATCATCTCACTGTTTAACCATCTTGTAAATAGTCTAAATACAGGACATTAAATCTGGATAAGAAATCTCTGCAAAAATGTTCATTGGTATTTAGTGCAAATTAGAGCAAACTCTATTTTGTAGACAACAACATCAGAACTCTTTGTTCCTCACAAATTATCTGGAACAGTAGATACTTCTGCCAAATGGTGGCATTTTGGCTGCCTTGAGTGAAAGTTGAGGGAGCATGGCTGAGGTAAAGTGTGCTTAAATACTGGTTAAAGTCAGTAGCTAGGCCTTGTCAGATTCAAACCAGAATCCATGGGAAAGGGTGTGAACTTCACAGCCCTGCTTCGGAGACCCACTGCTAGGGTCATACCATTTCAATTATAAGCTGCTCTGCAGCCATGAATGAAAGAAATAAAATTATATCCTAGACATGTAGCACTTCTTGCATCTGTAGCATTAATGATGGTTTCATCCCATCTTATCCCATCTGTAGCAGGGCATAATTTCACTAATATCCTTTTAAAACGCAACTAGACTCTCTACTTTCAAGGGAGGGAATCAGTCCACTGGTGCCCACACAAAGACAGAGCTGTCGTTCAGAAGCACAGCAGCCAAATACCATTTCCAGAGGAGCTCGTCATTGACTGCACTTTTGAGAGATGCATCAAAATGTCCCAAAATGAGCATGCTGTCACTTTTTTAATTTGCTGACAGTTTGCCCCCAGGTAAACCTCCAGAACATGAATAGTTTTTCTTGGCCAGCACAACCAATACAGACTTAGTATCTTTCTTTTCTAAATAAGAGGAACATTTACAATAGCTGCTGGGCAGAAAATTAACCAAGTGAACTCTCCAATTTGTCTGTCCTGCTCTGTCTCCCTCATTAATTTTTCATGGAAATCGAAGACTAATTCTGTCTTTCTGCTTGTAATCACATTCAAAACATGCTCATGACTCAGTAATCTGCTTATGAGCATTGCCGTTCTCTGCAGTAACTCTGCAGACACCCACATTTGGGGCGGTCTGAATGTTCACAGAGCTTGCAGTTGCCAACACAACTTTTATTCCTTGCTGGTTTTGTAATTTTACACTCTCCCTTCCATTTTGAAAGCTATCAGGGTGAACAGGAAACTCATCAAGCCAAAGTCAGAAGTCATAAGAAGTTATTCACCACACTGCAAAACCCTGGTAAGCAATTTCTGATGGCTTTAGTAAAAAAAGTGAATTTACTGATGATGCTTTTTTTAAAACAAGCCCAGCCTGAAAGGCCAGATGTGAAATCCCACATTTATTATCCCAATGCAGGGGAAGTTTGATCCAAATTTGTTATTTTGGCTTGAGCAAACGCTATTTGCTCAGTTCCTCTGCATACAGAACATAATGGGGGTGAGGTTTTATTTTAAATTTCAACTAGTTACCAAGATGTTAACTTTCCTAGCTGTGTTCAGCATCATAATTACCTGCTTCAACCAGTAATTGGTTGCCTTCATAGAGCAGTAATAATCTAGTTATTATTCCTTATTCTGCCCCAGTCAAAAAGGCTCTGGGGAGGAACTGTGAGCAGGTATCCATGTTCCCAGCAGCTACTGGAATAAAAAGTGGCCAAGAAGAATTTACATTTAATGGCAATACCATAATTTGTGTGCTCCTGGATGAGGAGAGACAAAAGGCAGTAATAAACCAAGGACCAGGAGCAGCTCTGTGGGAGCACGAGGGGCACAGGTGGGCTAATCATTGTTATCCTTTCAGCTGCATTTTGATGGCTTAGCAACACAGCTGATTTTACCTAAGAGGGAAATGGTGAAGCAAAGTGATAATACTTCTTTATTAAGCAAATGCACTCTTATCTAGAGCCAGATTTTGGATCACAAAAAATAAAAGAGATTAACACAGAACTTCCTTACTGTTTTGTGTGTGTGTGTGTATAATTAGTACAAATGTTTTTCCACATTCAAATCATGTACCAAAATCAACTGTCTTCCAGCATGTAAATGTTTTTCTGACTGTGTGGACAGCACAAACACACTGTCAGGAGAGTTTGTAGCAAAATGGTTTGAACACTTCTACTTAAAACACTGTTCTATACACAAAAAACACATGTATGTATTGCAGAGATCTGGTAATGTATTCAAATGTTCTCTCATGCTTCCTGCAATCACAGTCCCCAGAGCATAATATTTTGGAAGAAGCTAATTTGTTATATCATCTAAAGAAAACAAGCACAGGCTTCCCAGCTCTGCTCACACAACAACACATAAAAACAGAAAGGATTTCTTTATTCTTAAAGAATGAGCCATGAGTTGCCTAAAAATAAGCTTTGACAAGCACATAAAAATAAACACCAGAAATATGAGTGAGAGAGAATTCTAAATGAGACTTTTATTAGATCTGGGGTGGCAAAGGAATAACGAAGCAACATGTGCAAACTAATTCTGTTTGATTTGACATGTTGATTTTTGTGTGTTTACAACTATGCAGGGATTTGCTGAAGAGAGGTGTCTGTGAGAACATGCAAGTGGGTCAGAATGACGTTTCTTCAAGCTGAATTGCACCATTTTTTAACAATTACCTTCTGGAGAAAGTCTAAGGACAAAAACACGCCTCTGCCAGCAAAGCAAAACTCTCCTGAAAGTTCCTGTGCAGAATGTACTCTACTTCTGCTTATTTACAGTTTCTTTGTTTTATTTTGCCAACTACAGTATTTCCATATCAATCTAGAGCATGCTCATTTTAGCTTTAAAACTGGGTCAACACACCCTGAAAATTCACACCAAACTGCAGTTCCTGAGCACAGATAGGCAGAGTTGTCAAAATATTCTCATCACTGGGTAAATTTGCACTTAGAGCAAAACCAACAGCCTGGAAAACACAAGTGCCCTGTGAGCTATCAATTAAGCCTTACATCAGAATAAACTTGTGTCAAGAGAAAACTATTTCCATTTTACCTGGAGAGATTCAGCTATGCTCTGACATACAGAGAAGGACAGCTCAGGAAAGAGTCCACTTGCCTAAAGAAAGGGCATATTCTTGCTGTGCTGTTTGATAAGGTGCTACAGGAAGCTCCTGTACCCTCAGTGGGGTATGATTTAACCTGAGAATTTTCTGAGATTTCAAAGCATTCCCATTCCTCATCAAAATGAAAGAAAAATGCTTCCAGGACATGTTTTCACAAAACCCACGAAGTGTCCCCAGAGCAACCCAACACTTCATGACTGGGGCGGAAATTTGAACGCTGGACTTTCCACACAAAGCCCCGGTCTCAGTGAGGTGTAGTGGGGAGATAGAGCAGTTCTCCACAACAACCTGGATGTCAGAAAATCCACTGTCCGACAAATACTCTGGAGAGCCTCCTTTTCCCCCAGCTGGTCTCTCCTTGCTTACAGCCTTCTAGGCCCATGAACCCCTGTGGGGTTCGGTTTACATTGCTCCCCCACCTTTTCCCCCGCTCCTAGGCCTGGCCACTCCCTCGGGCTCTCCCTATTGGTTCCTGTACCCCAACCCTGCCCTTGTACCGCCCCTGAATCCTGGGGAAAAGCCCCTGCTCCCTGGCCAGGTGGTCTCTCTTGCTCTCCGCCTCTGGGGACTGCATGGACCAGATGCAACGATTAAACATCTTCTAATACCCCTATGGAGAGACCCTTCTCACCTTCTTTGCCGTCACTGTGTTTGTAAGGCTGACAGCTGGCCAGAGCAAGAATGCTGTGCCGTCCGAGATGGACCATGGAAGGGCAGAGAAATTCTGCCCTGTCCTAGAAGCCTCAGCTGTGCTCCCAGGGAAAGCTGCAGTTTGCTAAACAACACCCAAGTGCTTACAACAATGGCGTCCAACGTGAGGCATCCAAGAGAAGCCCTAGAGAGCACACCCCACAGCAGCAGTTGTGGGGGATGAGTCGCCTTTGGGAAGCCGTTTCCCCAACCGAAGGGGGAGCCAGCAGCCCCTTGAGAACAGTCGCGCTGTTGAAAGGGGTCGGCTCAATAGTGATGGACCACACCGTGTGCCTGAAGGAGATTTTCCGTTCTGGAAAGTCCTGTGAGGAGCCTGGAGGGCCTGGCACGAGAGGGGGAGACTCTTTGTGCTGGTAAGCCTCAAGAAGGGAGCCGGGAACTGGCCTGTTTCGGAGGGTCATTGTTAGTTTAATCCTTTTGCCTTGGTGTGGGTGGAGGGTTGGGGGTGATTTCCTGTCGAGGTGAAGGGGGTCGCGCCTCATGGAAGCCCTGACAAGAAAAAAACCCCATGCCCAACAAGAGAAGATGCAAGTTCTGTGCCCCAAGTTTTGGGAGTTTTAAGATAACCCGTGCGTGGGGGAGCCCTTGCGTGCAAGAGATATAAAGAACTAACCTTTGTTTTGTTTCACTCAGTCATCTGGAAACAGAAACCTCAGATCTTCTCCCTCTAACCCTCAGGAGAGATCGGAAAATGTGCTAGCCCTTCCGTGTCTCCCCTGTCCCCTCACTGAGCTGGGACCGATCACCCTGGCCCGGAAACTCCCCTAAACCCTTATCCTGACCCCCCAAAACTCCTGCCGTGTTGGCTCTGAGAAGCAGCAAGATGGCGGCGACCGCGTGTTCGGCCCTGCCACGTTGCCTTCTCTCTCTTGTACTCTTGTATCTTCCCGCACGCATGAAAACCCTTGGCCCCTCCTTAACCCCCCCCCGCATCGCTCGGTGTTCTGCGTCATCCCCTTCCCCCCCCGAGATGCAGAGTGCCAGTATGCTGAGTCCCCGCCCCAACCAGCAGTCTCATCATTTTAAATTTAACTGTTTTGTATTGTTTTTACTATTTTTTCTGTTGTATAAAAATTATGCCCTTCCTTTTTCAATGTAATTTAAAAAGGAGGAGATGTGGGGTTTGGTTTACATTGTTCCCCCACCTTGCCCCCCGCCCCTAGTTCTGGCTCTCTCGGGCTCTCCCTATTGGTTCCTGTACCCCAACCCTGCCCTTGTACCGCCCCTGAATCCTGGGGAAAAGCCCCTGCTCCCTGGCCAGGTGGTCTCTCTCGCTCTCCGTCTCTGGGGACTGCGTGGACCAGATGCAACGATTAAGCATCTTCTAATGACCCCTATGGAGAGACCCTTCTCACCTTCTTTGCCGTCACTGTGTTTGTAAGGCTGACAGCTGGCCGGAGCAAGAATGCTGAGCCGTCCGAAATGGACCATGGAAGGGCAGAGAAATTCTGCCCTGTCCTAGAAGCCTCAGCTGTGCTCCCAGGGAAAGCTGCAGCTTGCTAAACAACACCCAGCGCTTACAACAAACCGTTTACCTCAGAATAACAAGATGAATCAAAAATACTGAGATATAACTCAAACTGAAGGAAGAATGCAACATGTTTTAAATTTTTGAAGTTTCTTTCATTTGCAGTGGCTCAAATTCGACTTTGTGTCTTTTTTAAGCTTCTCTTACTGCCTCTTATTAAAGAATTCCTTTTGTTTGACTAACAGATGTAGAAATGTATTTCATAAAATTGTACCTGAACCACATTTTTTCACTAAATTTATCAAAATTGACATCTGGTAGTTTTTGTCTGATCTTTGGAACAGATTTAAGATAAGAAAACCTATAGAGCACTGTTATCCCACGTTATGCTTACCAACCACTCTTCCCAGTTCCATATCAAACACAGACCCAGATGGGAAAATGAGGTGAGTTTTCTCTTCCTGTACGTATTCACACAGGCCTGAATGGGTAGGAACTAAGTCTACTTGGAGGACATGATTCTGAGAGTGGGTGGTTCAGAGGCCAAGATTAAACCTTTGAACTAAAGGGAAGGTAGAAATGTATTAAAGACTATTTCATCACCTCTGGTTCTGGGAGGTCTGTTACTATTTACTGCAAGTTGTGCTTAGATGGAGAAAAGCATCTTGCTCATGATTCATGGCACCACCAGCTAAAAGGTGGAAATGTTGGCTCCATAGAATTCAACAAAAAAATTCCCATATACTTGGGACAAGTCAGATTTTCCTCCTGAAACACTGGCCGCATCTCTGCCTTCCTGACATTTTCCTGCTCTAGCATCACTCTTTCCTCTGCTTTTACATGCCACCCTCCTAACTTAACCCTTCCTCTATTTAAGATGTATTTTATGAAGTTGATTTTCAAGGCACCACATTGTCCCATCTGCTGTACATCTTTATCTGCTGCCCTTTCCTTTCACTTCTCCTTTTGCATCTTTTTCAAAGCAACTGAAAAAAATTTAATCTTTACTGTGCAGCATCTTGCCAGCCAAATGAGGCAGGAGAAATCAAGATCTACCTCCTTTTTCCCAACCAAATACCTTATGACAGTTTTGTTCCTAAGAGGAGTCTGAACTAACAGACATGAAATTTGCTCAAATGTATTTTTTCTGCACTAGTCCTAATTCATTGTTATTGTACATGGCTTCCACTCCCCAAACAGCACTGCCACACATTTCTGGTTGAAAGTCACAGTGCTCTGTCTGAAGATCATATGATTTTTAAAAAAATGCAATAGATGAACCTGATTTCCAACCAGATACGTTTTCTAATAAGACACATACTGCCTTTCCAGCTTTTGTACTAGAATACAGAGTGTTGCATCTACTAGTATGGCACACAGGATGGATGGGTCAGAAGAGTTCAGTCTTAAATTTGTCGGAAAAATGATGCTGTATATATTTTCCAGTTCTTGTCCATGCTAAACTCTCCATCTTGAGACATGCAATATTTCCCAGCTTACACATTTGACATTTCCCACTTTGACTGAATGCCCGTTCACCTTCTGCTTTGAACTGTTTCAGAGTCTGTAAACAAAGGAAGACAGAGCTGCTCGGAAAAATAAATTACTTTTTAAAAAATATCACAGTAGTGCAAGCATGTTTCTGAGTAACTGGGTTGAGGAAGGGGACAAAAACTGCAAACCATGTGCTTAAAACTACCTGGACAAATTGACTTCGCATTACGAATTGGGCCTGTGCTATTCAAAGGCATCAATTTGTATTGTGTTAGTAATCAATTCAAGTAGTAGTTAATAATATTCTATTGCAGTTAGTAATTAATTCAATAACAAAATTAAATAAACATTAAACATTATATATAAATATTATTTTAAATT
>VZTI01002700.1:28311-46334 GCA_013397865.1 Struthidea cinerea
ATTTAATACAAATATTAAAGAATTAAATTCAATAATAGTTAATGGTTAATTAAAATCACCTATTTAATGTTTAAAGGACCTATGTAAAGAGAACTTACTTTCAAGACTACGGTATCAATGAGCTATTGTAACACCATTTTTTAGCTGCCCAAAGGGTGATTTCAAAAAGTTAAAACAAAATTTCTAACCTTACACTGTTCCCCATAGGCAGCCCTCTGTTGCCCACTGACTAACATGGCACTAATCTGATTTTCAGGAAACATTCCACTTTAATTCCCCTTGTCATTAGTAAAGGAAATGAGCTGGCCCATGCACAGCCTTTACAGCTGTTAGTGATGAGGCTGGCAAGAAAATTCAGATTGCGTCCCCTCTCCCCAAACCTCTGAGCAGCCTGGTGTATCTGTGTTCCAGAAATCCCTGCCCTAACCTGCACTGGAGTGGGGCAGGGATGTCTCAGGTGATGGGTTACCCTTCCCCACCTCCTCTCCAAATTCCTGTTAGGCAAAACCCACCTCCACAGACTCTCCTGTCTCAAGTGCTCATCAGGCTCCTGTCTCTTGTACATGGCTCTGCAACAAACAGACAGAAACTGCCTCCTGCCAAAGGAAAATAATGCAAGAATGTGGAACAGCTGTGCTGTGGATTTTTTAAATAATTTGCTGAAAATTAATGGCAAATTAAGAACAGAGATTAGCTCTGTAGTTCTGTGTTCTCAGAGGGTAACTCACTTGCACAAAAGCACAGCCAAAGCTTGGCACCACGAGCAGCTCAACTGGCAGCGCGTCCCCGAGAGCCAGGCAGGGAAGGGAGCACAGCTGGCAGGGAGCTGCTCTCCACAATCTGCTTGGCTCTGGGCAGGCTCTTGCTTTTGGGAGCTCTACTCGCTGTGAGCTCACTCATGAAGAAAAAAGAAGTGATGGCCAAGCGGATCAGCTTCGCTGCTCCTCTCCCCTCTGTGTGGCTCCTGAGAGGTGACACAAGAGGTTCTGGGCAGCAGTTGAACACCATTGCCCGTGGCAGGGAAGTCACTACCTCTGCCCAGTTCAGGCTTCACACTCCTGAATGTATCTATTTTTCCCTGTTGCATTCACCAGTTCAGAGGCCCAGATGAACCAAGATGACCTTTCAGGTCTCTCCACAAATTTTGGTTCCCACCACAGATGCCATGGGGAGCTGACAACAAGCAGGCAGACTGCACCCCACTGGCCTATTAGAATGTGTTTTCTGAGCTCACCAAGAGCTCAAGTTCTTCAGTTTGCAGCTCCCAAATTCTCAGCCACTCTCCCCCCTGCTTTCCACTCCTACACCAACAGTAGGGCACCAGGAAGGTGAGTTCAGTGGTGTGTGTGGCAGGACATCTAACCCGCCCCCCCCCACTCTGATAACGGGTGCCTAATGAGATGATAGGCCAAGGGGCCCAAAGGCCCAGCCTGAACCGTCTCTGGCGCCTGATAGCTCAAACATCAACTAAGAATCTACATCTTAGTCTGCAGAGCTGATGTGGGGGGAGATAGAAGGAAATTGCTGACTTGAGAGACACAGTTTTTACACTATAAAAGATTCACTAAAGTCACCACTAGGCAGAAGCCTAGTACACTCCGAAAAAAGGTGTCCGAAAACTTCTCCCCGACATCTGGACGCAGATTTCGTGGTTACTTCTCTGGAGATTGAGTGAAAGGACCTTCTATGTGTGCTCCATCAGCAATTGGATGGTAAGATACATTGAATCCTAACTTATACTATTTCTTCACTAGCTGTAAGTGAAAAAGGTACCTTATCGTGCACTGTATGTTACCCTACTACTAGTAGTGTTTTCCTTTGTTTTTATTCCTGTGTAGTATTAATTTGCTTTAAGTCTTTATGCCGGTGAGTTTTCTTGTCTGTTAATAAATTCATTCTATAATAGACAGAATCAGTCATCATTAAAAGAACTTACGAATGAGAGTGGGTTTTGGGGTGCTGGCCGCCTCAATAAAGATACTACCTGCTGTCAGAGGCCTGGGCAGGAGGTAGGATTAATCTAAACCCCACATCCGATTCGTGACAGTGTGACAGCCCCTTCCAATAAGCGATGGGATACAAGGTAAGGCACGCTCTGCCTGGCTCGAGGAATGTCTGCTACCTCCAGCAATGTCTATTTCTAGGACCATACCTGGTTCAGCTTGCCCAGAAAACACCTTCCTTATGGAGCCCCCAATTGTGAACATAGATCTGTCAATGCGGAGTGTGTCAGCTCCCCTCCTGCTACCCCCTGAGTGCTGGAGCGGTGCCTCTGCAGGGAGTGCTTGGGCTTGGGTTCCTGGCTGGGAGGCAGATGGAGGCTACCCCCTGAGGGAGGGAGGGAGGGAAGTTTCCCTGCTGCACTCCTGTAATCTGTGAATTAAACACCTTGGCTTCATCATCAGTTTCTCCCATAATGACTGAGAAGATGGATGTCAGAAGAGGCACTGACAGAGAGAGGGATGAAAACACCAAGTCATTCCTCCTCCTCTGAAAGGATAAAGTCCAGTAAAAGATGGATGTTGGCAGGCTGGCATGAATTACCACATAGGCTGACGTTCTGAAAAGTCCCAGCTTTGCCAACATGCCTGACTGCTTCATGGACATTGAATAACATGACCCCAAACACAACAGAAACTACTTGTGTCTGCAGAAATGATGTCAATTCATTCTGTGGTTGATTCAGCCAGCTCTGATCACTGCTTTTGCTTCAGTTGAGAAAAGGCATTAATCTGTTTAATTTTTCCCTCTATGAGTCAGATCAGACAATCCATTTACTGAATGTGATTGAAAAAAGAATTAATTGCACAACATTCATTCCTGACACTAGTTCAGAACACACAAACTGAAAATAAGTCACCACAAATCTCTATATATGGAAGATAAATTATGGATCTTTTCGGATATTTTAGAGTTCAGTACCAGAGGAGGATTGAAAGATTTTTTAACCTTGTCCAGTCCAATTCTTCCTCATCTTGCACCCTCAGCAGCTATAAGAGATCACCAGCATTGCGTAGTCAGACACACAGATCTGTTTGGATGGCTATATTGCATCTGGCAGGAAATTTTTCCCTGTATTACTTCATGCTTTTCTGATTTGTTCTCTTACTCCAACAAGCACAATTCTTTTTTTTTTTTTTTGTATTTTTGAAACAATGATATCCTACCAGCAAGTAAAATGAAAGCATTTTACTAAACTTTTGCCAGTTTTTATGTTTGCTTGCTTGCTGAAAGAGAAAATTTGAAGAATTGCATGGTATCTGAGAGGAGAGACCGTGGCTTGAAAGGGGCAGTGGTGGAAGGTTCCCAGAAGCAGACCCAGGCTCACAAAAAATGACACTTGCTCCTTTACCAACCCACAGACACATGGGGCAGGTTGCAGCTGAAATACACCCTGATTAATGGAAAATTGTTTCTTAACACTGATGAACCACTCATCAAGAAACATAAAAGTACATCCAGTTCCTTCCAAACATGAAGATATTTACTATCTGCTCTGTGAGATTTATTACAGTATTTCCTACAAGTTTTATGCATGCAATCAAAGCATCTACATCAAGTTCTGCACATTTTAAACACCTCCATAAAGCAGAGTAATGACCTTCACCCAAAAAAATGTTAATGAAGGCCAATAATATTCAAGTTTTACATCAGTGAGGCACAAATATAAAGTATATGCAAATTGCACTGATAAATCTGGAATGAGCATGTAGCATCCAGCACTTTGCATAGTCACTGGAGATACTGGGACGACAGACAGCATCAGGAAAGACTGATGGCCAGTCCTGCCAGACAAGACATGGTGTAAACAAACATCTTGAGTGGGGAAACTAATGCAAATGTGTTCATAGTCTTTAGAAATGAAAGGGACAAAGCAGTAATTCAAAGATCACCTAATCTTTACTACTTCAACAGCAAAATAAAAGTCCTTTCCCAGGATTGGTTAAAAACCCTCTAATAGCACGTCATTAGGAAAGGCATTTATTCAGTGCCACCTCTGCCTGCCTTGGGCTCACTGGCACCTCTGTGCAGGTCCCTGCAAGCTGAGAGATGGAGCCATGAGCAGTCAGGGGATACACAAAGGACTGTCATGGAGAGGAGAGCATGGCACATACAGCAGTGCTGCCTCTGGCTCACTGCATGTTCCCACTGCCAGCCCACGCCATCCATCACCAGTGGGAAAGCCACCAAAGTGCTCCTTTTTTTCAACTGAGTGATCATATAAAGATGTACAGGTAATCCCACAGCTCCTCCACAAAAAAAAAAGGTTTGATATATGACTGTATTTGCTGTCTGTCTGCCACTACCCAGCAAAGGACCTATATGCTCATGTCTTCATGTATTTAGTACACTGTGCATCTAACAGCAAAATGTTGGCTGTTTTTCTTTGCATTGCACTGCAAGCTCATCAACAGAGCAACAAGGTCTACTTTTCGTAAGTACAGAAAAAGCAAAATGAAAAAAACCCAGTCATTGCATTATTATCCCCTTGTTCATCCCTGTTCCTTCTCCCACGCTCCAAGGATAACCTTAGGGGTTTACCCATACTGCAAGTCTGGCTGGCCCTATAATTAAATTTCAGAACAATGGTACTTGTCAAAATGAAGTCTGCTTTCCTGATGATGCTGCTCTTCTTTTCATATTGCAAAATAATACAAATAGAATGAGAGCACCTTTTTTTTCCCTCCAGATTTTTTTTCCTTTTAGGGTGTATAATTTTAACCTCCAAACTAGGTCAGCTCAGAGAAGGAGCATTTAGTCTGTTACAGTGATTAACAAAGCTGTTATATTGTTAAAGATTTCATGTGAAGTGTTTACCAAAATACCATCCATTTTGTGCAAATAGTTCCTAGATGGTGCTAAGAAAAAGCATTTAGAATACAGAGGAAGACTGCATTCTGAAAAGAGCCTGACAGAAACCCATCAGTCTGAAGCTCTGACATTTTGGGCAGCTTATCACTTCCTGGGATATGAAATGATGTTACCCATCCATTAAGAAAGTCAGCACATTCCATAGCACACATAAATCAGTGATGGGTCAAGGGTGAGGAGAGCCTTGTAGACTCCAAGATTAAATACAGCATGTTTCATATCTTCTGCTACTAACTTACATCTTTTCAAAATTAATCAGGAAATGGAGCATACAGCCCTTTAACATAAATAAAATAGGGAGCAAACCTCTCTTCTCCCTCCGTTTCTTCCTGGCATTTCTGCTGCCTGAAGATACAACCCTCCTGGTGAGTTTTGGGGGTGTTCGTGAACAAGTTCTGGCATCTTTATTTTGGTTATAGCCTCAAGCCTCCTCCGCTGGTTGGAGGCATTTAAGCAAGCTTGGGGTCCTGGCCAGGGCAGGAGGTTTCCCACCAGAAGAGCCCCACTCACCACTGTAATTTTGCTTTGGTATACCTCCATTTTGGTTTGAAAGCCCTTGCTCTGTGGGCTTTCGTACCTTTTTTTTTTAGGACGTTCCCTATCCCACCTGTGGTCCTGAAGGGCCAGGTTCAGACCCAGATACTGGATGCCACCCCTTCCTGCAGCTCTGCTCCCCACCCAGACCCTGTGGCCCCAGGGAGCTGCCCTGGACCAGAGCACACACCTGTTGTCTGCATCCTTGATTGAGATATTGTGGCAGGGCATATCACCCCTCTCCCACCATAGGCGGCCAGTGCAGATAGGAGAGATAATCCAGGTGGGCAAGGCCCAGTGAGTATCGTCTCCTGGCTCCAAAAGGTCCATCAACTTAACAGATGTGGGAAGAGATAAAAAACCCATAGGTGATCAAAAGGCCTGGTTTTACACTATAAAAGTACTACAGTTTATCACAGAGGCAGAAGTCTCTTACACACTCCTTGGAAACGTGTGAGAAGATTTATTCCTGGAGCTTGGACGCAACTTCAGGTCGCTTTCCCGGGAATTGAGAGAGAGGATTTTTTGATATATACTCCGTCAAGATTGGATGGTAAGAAACATTGGGTCCTAAGTTACACTATTTCTTAGCTAGCTGTAAGTTTAATGGTACCTTTAACTCCATGTGTATTCTACTAGTATCCCCTTTTGTCTTATCCCTGTGCAGTAATAGTCTGTTTTAAGTCTTCTGTCTGTTAGTTTTGTGTCTATTAATAAATAATTCATTTTACAATAGACCAAATCAGCCATTATTAAAGAACTTGCAAATGAGGGTGGATCTTGGGGTGCTGGCCACCTCAATAACGCGACTGCCTGCTGCCAGAGGCCTGGGCAAAGGGCAAGAGCTGATTTAAACCTTGTAGTGGGTTTAACATCATCCATTCATAACAGTTATGGTGATGGAGAAGCATTTAATTACTGGTTTATTACCTTCATTAGGAGTCTCAGCAAGGGAAATGAACGTACCTATGAAAACCTCTGCTATTGTGCCCAAGTCAGGCAAACACTTGTTTCAGTAGAAACCCACCTGCCCATGCTGCAGTATTTGCTGCCTTGTCTTGTTTGCTCTTCTGGCTCTCTTCTTTGCTTCAGCATGGCCGATATTGCTGGAATAAGCATGCTGGGAAGAGCCTGGAGCTCAGCCTGGCTTCCTGTGGAACACACACCTCCATTGACTTCCATGGGAAAAGGACCTGACCTTCAAATCTTGTGCTGCATTGGGCTTGGAATAACTCAGAGCTCTTTCTGTATGAAGATTTTTCAAGAATATTAGTAATATACAGCAATTCATGGAGGGCCTGTGTTAGTTCACTGCTTTCTTATCTCCCCAGCCCCCCAGCAAATGACCTCTTCTACATTTGGTGGTGTCTGGAGAACAGATGCTCTTCAGGTGCTGTGCTCATGTCTTGCCAGGGAGGGGGGGATGTTTTACACCTTGCAGTAAGGGATTTTATTACCTTTGTAGAGATGTTCTGCAAAAGCTTCAGCTCCTTTTAGGACTAAAATTAAGCCTCTTTCAATGTGCTTTTAATTAACTTTTATTTGCTTGACATTTTATTTTTATTATTTTTAAGCAGTCTGAGGTTCTTGGCATTAAAAGCACATGTAAACTAATTCAAATGATAGATTGTCTTCACAAAAGACATTTTTTTTCTATCATCACACCACTAGGAATATTTTTCTGAGGAAAGAAAGTGGCTGCAAAAATTCCCCTTGATTACCTCAGTACAATGGACACTTTGCAAGGCAATAACAAGAGGAGAGAAAGTACCTGCTGAGAACATGTGGACACTAAATCAGGCACTTTATGCTGCTGGTTGAACTCCTCCAGGTACCAGTAAGGGAGAGGAGGGGCTGCAGAATATTTATTTTATTGGGGAAAAAAAGCATTTATTTCCTCAGTGGTTTAAAGCCTGATTTTAACCTGGTTCCCTAAGGACTGAAGAAGAAAATAATCTCTGCATTCCTCCACCTGGTTACTTCCAGGCTTCTCCTCCCTTCCCTTCTATTTTGGGCATATTTTGGAAAGGCCCTGATGTCTCTGAGATGTGAAGCCTCTTCTGCCTGAGAGGCCATCAGTGGCCACACAGAAGCAGGAACAGGAGCCTGTTATCACCACAGAAAGGGAGCAGGGAGCAGCTGGGCATTCACCCATCTCACCCAGGCCTCATGCAAGAGGAAACCTTTCACTGCACCAACACCTTACACAGTGATCCCCTCAGCTTCTACCCCAAGCATGGAAGACCCAAAAAAAACCCCCAAAAAACCCAAATCAAACCAAACCAAACATAATCAACATGAAGAGTAAACCCAAGGGGAGCACAAAATCCTCTGCTTTGGATAATAATTTTATGTATATATATATGTATATATGTGTATATATACATACACACACACAAGCATACCTAAGAAGCAGATGAAGATTTTAGGAGAAATGCTGCCTATTAAAAAAAAAAAAAAAAAAAAAAAAAAAAAAAAAAAGAAAAAAAGAGNNAAAAAAAAAAAAAAAAAGAATCAATTAATATATTGATCATTATCAAGACTCCAGCTTGCTGAAGTGCCCTCATGAGAGTCAAGAAAAAAATACTATTTTTGCATTTACAGATCATCTCAATCCACAATGTTCCACCTATCCTTTTCAAAGCACTCATAATTCAGCAAAGAAAGAAAACCTGGCACTTACTGCACATGAAATACGTTTACAGTGGCACAGTTGGTATATTGATTACATTACTTCCTTTTAGTATTTTAACATAGTCTTTGGCTAATGGAGTATTTAATTAAAGAGAAATAAACATTAGTTTTCAATTTATGGGTAAGGAATGCCCTTACAGTATGGGCTGCAGGATATGATCCTCACTGTCTTTGCAGATTTATCACTTGTACCAGACATGAAGGCTATAAATAACATCAGCCTTAGACTGGTGGCTCCCAGTAACTCTTTTAACACTTCATAATATTCTGCTGAAAAAATGGTGTTCTCTGAAATCCTAGTCCTGAATTTCCAGCAATGTCTTCTCAGCAGCAATCAAAAATTGATGGGAGATATGCAGTGGGGGTACAGTAGTCATTATTAGGCTTATAGACAACATAGTCTATTTGGCTGATAATAAAGTCAATATGCTAGTCTGGAGAATAGAAAATAATATTTAATAAGCATCATGTTTGCAAACACCCATTCTGTTCCTTTTTTTAAATTAATTTTTTGCTTCTGCTTCCTACAATCTGATGGATTCAAATCAAAAATTTAATTTTGGTAATTCTACTCCCTTACTGAAAAAATGATATTTCAATCTCCATAGATGTGGAAAAGAAGTATTCAAGGAGTTTGCTGCAGAAAAATGGGCTCTCTGGAGTCTTTTTTGCCAACACCTCCCTAATTTCTTCCTAATATCTAATCTACCTACCATCCTTCAGCTTGAAGCCATTCCCCCTTGTGCTGTCACTGCATGCCCTTGTCACAAACTCTGAGGTTGTTCACCAAATGATGGGAGCAGGAACCTCTCCCAAGGCACCCTTAAACTTTGGGCCTCCTATTTAGCAGTGTCACTGTAACATTTTGAGGGCTGTCACCTGCCCCATGATTCACACTATGGTATTTTTACTTCTGCATTTTTAGACATGGCTTTTCACCCAGCTTCCAGCAGCCTGGCCCAGGTGTCGGCAAGTAATCTGGAGCTCCGTGCCCGCAGTTTAAACTGCTCTCCTTCTTATGCAGCACCTTGCAACTGTCACCATTGATTTTCAAAGCTTGCAGTGCAACACTAACCAGGAGTTGCTCTTTCTAAGGGATTTCTGCTGGCTGTTTTTCTTCTCTTTGTTTTTCTCCCCTCAGATCTTTGGGAGAGAGCGCCTCAGCACAGAATTACTTTGTTTGGGTGCCAAATCCTCATCACAGCAGGGTGTAGTCAGGAGGCTTGCATCCCTCTGCCAGAAAAACTCTGCTTTTCAGTAGCTCTCAAACCCCAGCATACCTCTGGCAGCCAAGGCAGGAAAGAGTAACCTTATTCCAATCCAAAGCATTTATTTTTTTCTCCCTCCCCTGCAGGATTCATCTCCACCAGACACACCCCAGCTCACAGGCACTGCTCTGGTCCAGGTCTCTCCCCACACTGTCTTCACACAGCTGGCCTCCAATTTGCTGCTCTGGCTCGAAATGGAGCTTTTAAAATCAAAAGGAAAGCCAAGCATGGAGGGAGAAGGAGCAAGCTAGCTCTCAATGCGAGCAAGCCCAGCCAGCCTGCCCAGTCCTCGGCTGTGTACCGGCGGACATGGCTCCCCCCACCCTGCTGGCTCAGAGCCCCGCTTCAGAGCAGATCAGGAATCCAGAAACAGAAGAGACTTTTTATTTGCTGTTTCTCTGGAGACCTCTTGAGCTGCTCTCTGAGCAGCTCTCATTTAAGAGCTGGCATGGCAGCCATTTGGTTTCTTTTTAAGCCATCAGTGGTGGAAGCAATTTTAGAAAAGGAAAGTAATTCTTGTAAGAGCAACTTCTGCTTGGGCAAATGCTGCTGTAAGCAGTGGCACAAATTAAAATGGGAAAACAAAATTCTGTCTCTTGAGAGGGATGGGAACAGCAAAGGCTGCACCAGTGCCCCATGGCTTTGATCTCCCAGGGACCACAGCACTGCTCACAGGGCGAGTTACCCTGAGCCATGGAGGTGGCATCTCACCCAACAAACACCACTGAATGTCCCACAAGCCTTTCCTGTCTCATAAAGCAAGCAGACTATTTGCCTTTCTTTTCAGCCTTCCTTTCTTGACTTTCTTTCCTGATATTCCTTCCCCAGCAATGAAACAAAACTTTCAGTTTTTGCATCAGTGCATCGGGTCAGAGGGTTTTGCCCCTTGCACCATGGACCATTTTCAGTCATGTTGATAACTCAGATACCCTGGAGAATACCTAGGTTGCAGAGCCCCTCTGGCTCTCTCTGAAGCACTTCTCTTGGGAATGGGGATGGCCCAGGACAATTCAACACTCTTTCTGCTCTAATAGCACTTTCTTGTGTGCTTTTAGACAAACACAATGTTCTGTGTGTTTTCTTTCACATCCCTCTCACTTTCACACCCCTCTCATTCATGGCTATGTGCTGCTGGCAGAGACTCCAGCAGAACAGCTTGCTGGTGGATAAGGTCTGGATGCGGCAAATAAACAGCATTTTAGATTATTAAATTGTTGGGGGATTCTGGGGGGATGTATACATAGAGTTATCCATTTTACTCATTCTTTCTCCTTATTTTTAAGGAATACCTGTAAAAATGTTGAAAGACAAGGAAAAGTAGAGGAAGAAATTGAAAACTGCAGGAAGAGCTGGGTGTGGTACTCATGACACAAGAAGGGCCTGTGCCACGTGGCACCAGACAGAGAAGCCACACCGACAGTAGCATGAAGCCCAGCAAGATCCTCCACTGGGATCCCACAATCCACACCCCCCAAACAGCCCCAACAGCCCCTACCTGCAGAGCTGAAGTGGCACTGCAGCTTTCTTTTTGAATCAAGCTGCTGTAGCTATTTTCTTCTAGAAACAATGCAGAGGGAGTTTTAATCCACACATCCACCTGGGAAGGAACAGAGTAGAAAAGAAAAATTGCCCCTGAAGAATAAACATTAATGTCCCAAGGACTAGTCCAATCTTCTGCATTTGCCAGAGACTCACTAAGTAGCCTAGAGCCATTTTTCTTTCCTTTCCTTGTTTTCTGCTTTAATGACAGAAATCGCTGAAGAACAGAAGGTGAAGGGAATTTGGCTCTGGTGGAACACTGATATGCAGTAGCCCCATTCTATTCCTTCCTCAAATTCATTCCTATTCTATCACTGTTGCTGTTGTACCGCAAATGGCGAGAAACAACACAACCAAGTTCAGGAAGAAAGTGGTTATTTAATTAATTATAAATCAGTTTATATAACTTGGGTCACCTGCATGGCATAAGGTCATTGGTCATTGATCATCTACCTCCTAAAATTATTGGTGGAGGCTATACAACATTCATTTGAAAATATTTTCTTCAGTATACCATAACAACTTTGCACAACAGACTCCAGATGCAAAGATAAAGAATTAGCTTACAAAAACCCGTAGCAGTGTTTTTCATAGCTTTCATGAGAAACACAGAGCTCTCACAGAATGCTGCAGAAAGCTGGAAAATTTCTCTGCTAAAGCTTTTCAGCATCTGCACATCACCACTTGACAGCTTCTAGCTATTACTAATTTCAGCAGGTAAAAGAGGACAAACCTCTCCCTCCCCAGCCCAAGAGCCTGACTTTTAAAAATGTTTGCAATGAGATGAGAAAATAAACCTCAACACATCACATACCTGATCTGGGCTATGGTGGAAGAGAGGTCTGTCAATGGCAGTTTCTCCTAATAAACTTTTGTAATGATGCCTGTGCAGGAAAAATATATCAAGCCCCAGGAAAGAACTAAAACTGCCTAAGTGGCTGAGTCTCAAACACCCACATTTACAAGGTTAATAGCTGTGAGAAACAGAGCATGCTTGTCATAAATGAAAACTCAAAATTGGTCTTTTGCTGTTTAAGATCACCCATCTGTGATCTGCCTGTTTAATTGTTTCATGCAAAGTTAATTAGTTAATTGTTAAAGTTAATTAGTTAATGTTGATTGTTAAAATAATTGTTCGATAAAGTTCTAGTTAAAAGGGCTGCTTCGTCTGAGCAAGCCTATCCCCGGCATCCCTAGAAGCAGCCCTCTCTCCCCACAAAGTTTATTGTTAATTTAAAGGTTTTAAAGGCTACCTCCTCGCCACAAGTCGATCCCGGACACTCCCAGAGGTAGCCTCTTCTCCCCAAAGTTTATATATTCATATTATTGATGTTAACGTGGTTTTAATGATGTTTCATGTGCAATTTAACATGTTTTATACGAGTTTCACTTAAATCTTTGGTTTCTCTAAGTTGGGGGGTTGAGCCAGCTCCACTGGGTTTCCAACGGCCACCTTCTAAAAATAGCCCTCAGCTGTCACCCCTGTAACTCGCCTCCATGGCAACGCAGAATATGAATGAGGAGCCTTCCCGCCTTTTGCTCAGAGGCAATGACATCAGCCTACTGTCCCCTAGACACCGGAGCCGATTGGTGGGAAGGCCTTACCTCACATCAGCTGCGAACCAACCAGCTGGAGCCATGGGGGCTGGACAGGGGCGGGCAGCTGAGGGAGCTGCACACTATAAAAGGGGTCCCCCACCTCAGCCCTCAGCTTTTTGGCCCTTGCTGCTTTTGCCCTTGCTCCTCTGCTTGTCAGTGGTGGCTAGTGGTCAAAGCCCAGTGCCGAGCCTGGCCTCAAACCTCCGTACGGAGACCTTTAGCATTTTCTTTCTTTTCCTTACGATTTCACACCACCTGAAATCGTTTGCTCGGTGCTGTACAGCTCCTGTCTAGGGCAGCCGTGCGGTGGCCTGGGGATCTAATTTCCGTGGACCCGGCTTTTCTATTTTATTTCTTTTATTTTAATTATCTTTTAACTTGCTCCTCATTTTTATTTTTATTTTTGGATCTTCGGACGCTTTGTTGTGGACCTCAATGAACATCCTTTTTGGTTCACGATGAAGCGAGTTGTCTGGTTATTTACGACAATGCTGCACCATAGAGCAGACAAAAATGCCCCACTCGTGAAGTCCGACAATGAAAACCAGTATGCAATTTCCCTGTCCAAAGGGATTTGGACATCACACTCTGCAGAAAAGCTAGGGAAAAAAAAATTAAGACCCTTTCTTTCCCTTTGAAATGCTCGGCTCTGGCGATCTGATGGCACCTGGATCCATCCAGCAACAGCAGCCGCGTGAACCCCACGGAAACACAAGCCTGCAGTGACCAGGCTCTGGACACTCTTTTGGCATGTTTTGCTTGTGGAGATCTTCCCCAGTCCCCAGGCCCCTGAATTTAGCAGATATACTCCTAAAACCACACTGGAGAATTGGAGTTTGCATAATATTTCCTCTCCCAGATGTCTCTGGGAACAAGGAGTCCTTTGGCAGGGAGTTTGAGAGGGGCTTTGCCTCTGCTTAGTGCCCTCATTAAGCTTATCAGTGAGTCCAGGAAAGATCTGGTGTTTACTTCAATCCCTCTCTTAGCACGTCTGGAGCCATGGCGTTGGCAACTCACACCAGGTTTGCACCAGGGTCTGCCAAGCTCTACTAATGGTGGAATTTAAAAAAAATACACTTGCTTCTATCTGCCACATTTCTCTGCTGGCAAAATACAACAGCAGAGATACATAGTGCCAGCATGAATTCCATTTGCTAACTGAGCCTATTCTGCTCACTAAAATGCTTTGGAACTGTGTTTCTGTTTTGCTGCAGTGGCCAAATTTCTCAGCACAGACAAAGCTGGATTCCGAGCTTCCAGCACTGCCGCGGATGGGCTCTGCCTCTGCAGACCCTGGAGTAGCCTGGGAGCCTCTCCCTCTCCTGCCTCTTGCATGATTCCTCTGTTGCCTGTCTTCCCTACTCATTCAAGAGGGGAGAAATTACCTCAGATAGCTCCGTTCAAGAAAGGATTTTTCACACCGAAGACTTCATTTTGAAGTTTGTATCAGCTAAGTGTTGCCTTTCTTGAAATTTTGCAAATTAAAATATTACCCAGCAAAACCCAAACATGACTCTCTGTTTAATACTACCTAGATGCATTATCTTTCTAAGGAAGGCTCCAAAGTGAAGATGAATTTTAGTTACAGCAGCAAGGGCAGGTTTAATCAGTGTTGAACAACTGAGTTTCTCCCCTAGCCTTTGATTAGTGAGCATGAAATACCATCTACCTTGTATCTACTTCCAAACACTCAAGTATGTTAAACAGCCTTTTGATTCTCTCCAGCTTCTTGAGCATGTGTGACACTTCAGCTGAATCCAATTTGTACCATCAGCAACTGGAGTTATTCTGCATTTGTCACTGGCACTACATTTGGCATTACACTTCTCTTAGCCATAATGAGGTGACACTGAATGATAGAACTCTTTATACTGTGTTAATACTGTGATCATTCAGGTGTTTTGAATCTGTTAGGGCACTTAAGCTATACGTCTGCCAGGACAAAAAGGTAGGAGTGTTTCCAAGGAATTTTGACTGGGCAAATTGAATCACAATTGAAGCCAGAAATGGCTCTCCTGCACCTCCCCTGCAGGCAGTCAGGAGTGTGTCCTTTGAGAGACTTGCTAAAACTTCTCATATAAATCTCATCTATCAGTGGGAGCAAGACAGGCCTATGGAAAACAGCTTTTGTTCACAGGCACTCAGGTCTAGTAAAGCCATGCACTCTGAGGGTGGCTGAAGACACCTTCCTGGCAAATTGAGGATCCAGTGGCTTCCTGAAGGTGTGCGATGAAGCCTTGTGAGAGGAATACAGAACTTGTCTTTACAAACAAGCTGTGGGCCTGCTGGTAGACAAGGCTAATAAGCACTATGAGATAAGAAAGACAATGGGAAGAATTCCACTGATGACAAATTAAAGAGATATGTATCTTCAAACATACCAAAGGTCTGCTGACAAGGGGTGGGGGGTGTGCTTATACATTAGAAGGGAATTTTTAGACATTAGGCATTCTGGGAAGTCTGTACCTCTCGAGTACCTCAGCCAATGGGGAAAGAGAGAGGGAAATGCAGTCGGGAAACTAGGGAAAAATAGGATAAAAAGGAGGCTGCGACCTCCAAAAATTCGAGAGACCCCAGGGGAAATGCCCCATCGCCTCTCCCTTTATTCGAATAAAGTAAAGGGACTCCTCTGTCTCCTTTTTGGACATAAACCTCTGGTGTTTGTGGATTAATTTTCATGACATTTGCTAAACCCCACAGATGGATGTCCTGACCAAAACAGCAACTGCAGGATAGAGACAGAATGAAACAGTGGACAGTCATGAACATCTGCATGAATCTCTGGCCACAAGCACAGCACATGCTGCCCATCAAACATGGATGCAGGTGAAGGGGACCATTTTTAAAATTTCTGCCAAGAAGGGAATCTGTGGTGTCTTCCTACTGAGAGGAGAATGTAAATATTCATGATAAAACAGAAAGACCTCCCAAATATTTTAATCAACTCAGTCATCATATGAAAAAGAAGTAATTTTCCCCTCTCAGGGCCACATGGATGGGTGTACACTTGCTGCCTGATGCAGCAGCGATCATTTATTTAGGCTGCTTTAGCTTAACAGCTAACATTCAGCTCTTTGACTTCCTATGCTTAGGAAAGAAGTTGATATACATTTTTTAAACCTTGAAATAGATAGAAGCTAGTAAAAGCCACAAAGAGCAGGGGGGGAAAGGGAGCATTCAGTACAAACCAGCCTAGGGTAATCCAGAACAGGTTTAAGAATGTTTCCCCTCATTGCCTATTTCCTTCTGTACAGTTTTTACTGTCTTGTTGTGCACCGTTCCCCCTGTGGGCTTTTTGTATGTCCAGAATTCCCTGGCCTACAGGATTAAACACCAACCTCTTCCACAGTCCTTAACTCGCAGCAGCTCAGGGAATGCTGTTCCTTGCCACCCCAGGTAGTTTCCTCTATAAATAAAAACACTGGAGCTGCTTCCCTAGCTTTTTTACAACTCTTATCCAGGTTTCTTTAATCTGTACATGTATTTTCTAACAGTTACTATGTGCACAGTGTCAGCTCTCCTTTAAAAGCTTTAATCTTCCTGTTTATCTAACTTGAGGGTTTTGGTTCTCATCTGCCTTTCTGTTCCCCATCCACTGCCAAATAAAGGAAAAGAGCAAGCAGGAACCTGCCATCCATTAAATGATCTTGACAGCAGAGCATCTGAAAACAGTCAGTCCAAATGCAAACTACAGGACACATCATTTTCATCATCTTTCAGGAAAACCACATTTGATTCTTAATGATAAATCTTTAATATTAAATCTGTGAAACTAGTTAAGCAATAAATAAATGAGAGAAAACAGAGGTAACAGGGGAAAAATGTATTTTCAGATGAGATACATAAAAAGACATAAAACATCCCCAATTTTGGGCTGCTTTCAAAGGTGCTGTGTATGGTGAAGCCATTTCAGCCCAGCTACTGCCCTGCTGCCCCCACTAACTCCAGTGACACCCCCATAACATTGCAGAAATAATTGGCATTACTTTTCCCCAGTGCAAGGCACTGACTTGCATGTTTAACTGGCTGTTCACCACTGGAAACACCAACATGGAAAATCAGCTGCTTATCTAAGGAGAGGGTTTCTCTTTCATCTTAAAGACACACATCAGACTTTACGTTTTACTTGGATGGTAAAAACTTTCACAGCAGAATCACAGCTGCAAACAGTTTGAAATAAGCGTAGAGAGCCATGGGCAGTGAGCAATCATTCACTGAAACATTCATTACCAGATTCATGAGTTGTCATATGACCTTTGTAAAAAACATTATCTTTTTATTAGTGAATTCAAGTACAAATGAAAAATTGCAATTAAAAAACTCAAAACACCACAAAAAACCTACAACCAACCAACCAAAAACCTCAAACACTGCAGGCTGCATTTGGAATAACCAGAAACTGGATTTTGAGACCTCAATTTAGGCAAGTGCTCTGCACAAATATTTGTCTATACAAAGTGCACACAAACTTTCATCCTCTCACCTTGCTGAGGAGAGGAAAAATGAGGATGCTACGGGATATATTCCAATAACATTGACCCAGAGCTCATATATGTCATACCATTATTACTAATTCAAATTCATAGTATCGTAATATGGATTGCAATAATAACTTAGACTGGAAGGTATTTACACAATTCTCTAGTCCATCCCCTGCTCAAAGGAGGGCCAAAGTCAGAGTTGGACAAAGTTTCTGGCCTTGCGTGCCCAGACAGAACATTTCCATTTGAAACCCTGGTCAGAGCTGCATTCAGAAAATAATTTACAAGTTCCATGTCTGGCAGATGCATTACCTGTCCAAGATTTTCCACCTCACTACCATGTTCTTAGCAAATTTCCATACAAGTTGAATAAAAAAGCAGGGACAACAACATGACTGTGCGATAAATAACTCTGCCCAATTCGAGAATTAACAAGTATAAATTTATTTCGTGTCCGAGAGTTCGTACACGCAATGCCATGATTGAAAAGAGAGACAGTGCCAAGCCCGGGATTGGAACTGGGTGAACCTAGGTGTTGGGTTGCCCCTCAGAGCATCCTCTTGGTCCCTGTGGGGACCCCCTCCTGTCACTCCTCGGAGTCAGAGGGTGGCTCCATGGGCAGTTCCCAAGTTTAACAACCCCTCCCCTGGAGATCTGCACCTACCCCTACTTCTAGAATGATCCCAGTTTCTATGTTCCCCATTGGTTGATGTATGTTATCTCCTCCCCTGTTAAAAACCCACTGGTTACTTGTACCCCGGTTCCTCCCTTTCACCCCTATCCCGTTGGTCCCCACTGTATTCTCCTCCCCTTTTTCCCCTCCTTAAAATCTCCTGCACGACCGGTGCCCGGGGGGATTCCTCCTGATCCGGACACCCAATAAACCTGGTCCTGGTCACCCGAGGATTTCTCCCTCCTCGTTCTTCCTTTACTCCCGTGGGCCTCGAGGGAAAGGACACTGCCCCTCACGCTGACCACCTTGGGGAAAGCCAGCGCTAGCCTTCTAGCCTGCTTCCCTAGCAGTGCCTACCCCGCG
>VZTI01002701.1:0-28903 GCA_013397865.1 Struthidea cinerea
GCAGAGAGACAAAGAGACAAATTCTTCCCATCTCCAGCCTTTCTCAAGGATTATTCTCAGGGTTTCCTGTAAGAATTGGGAGATGTCGGATCCCACGCGACGTTTTCAGTGGTGCTCCTCTCCTCTCCTTTCCACCATTGGGTCAGCATTATCCTGGGAGATGTGGGTCATGTTCTAGGAGGGAGATAATTCTGTTGTCACTCAGGGAAGCTGTTATGGAATTCTGGAAATCCCGATTCCTGGTAATTCCTGGTGCTTGCTGTGGTGTTTCAGGAAAATTGGCTTTGGAGCAGCTGCAACGTAGAACCAAGTTCTCTCCCGCTTCATTTTTATCTCGGTAAATCACAGAATGAGTTGGACGGGACCTTAAAGCCCGTCCAGTTCCAGTCCCATGGGCAAGGACACCTTCCACTATCCCAGGCTGCTCCAATTCCTGTCCAGCCTGGCCTTGGGCACTGCCAGGGATCCAGGGGCAGCCACAGCTGCTCTGGGAATTCCATTCCAGGGCCTCCCCACCCTCCCAGCCAGGAATTTCCCGATTGGTCACCTATTTATGGATGTATTGGCCCTTTGCTCAGCTCCCCACTGCACTTGGAAGTCCTTTGAAGGCTGATGTTGGAATGCCATAATTTTGGGATTGTCGTGGGCTTGGTCATTCCTGGTTTTCTCCTGACTTTCCAAGTTCTTTCTCTCTGGTTTGTTTGCTGACCTTGAGGTTTGGTGAGGACAAAGTTGTCTCTGGTTGATGTTCTGAAGGTGCCATCAGGGCGTTCAGGGAGTTCTTTTGGGCCATTTATTTAAGAGTTGGACTTGATGATCCTTGTGGGTCCCTTCCAACTCCGAATGTCCTGTGAATCTGTAAATCTGGGACTCCTCACCCTCAGTTTCCTCTCACAGCCAAGTGGAGGAATCCCAGAGCAGGGGAGGTTCTTGGTTTGGTTGGGAATCCAGAGTGACCTGGAAATCACAGCTGGATCTGCAAGACACCGAATTGGAAAATCTTTCCCAGCAATTTTAGTACTTAGAGCAGGAAAATTCACCTGGCTGGATTTCTCAGCGCTCTTGAAAACCACAACTCTTGGCAGGTGTCCTGCAGCTCAGGATCACTTGGAATTGTGGCTTCAGAGCAGTGCTGGGGACAAACTTTGTGTCTTTTTCCATCAAATTTTGCTGTAATTGCTCCATCTACTCCGTTATTAGGCTCTAATATTGCTCCTGTCCTGTCAGACTTTTTCAAAGTTCGTTTAAAGAGAATGCTGACAATATTTTGCGTCTCGTTTATCCCCGTCCTGGCTGCTTCCGAGATTTCTAAGCAGATCGTTGTGGCATTAATTGTGATTTCGTGGTCAGGCCCTGCTCCTCCATAGGAGTGACACGATTTTGCCCCTCCATGTCTTCCAACAAGGAATCTCCAGACAGCCCTGGGATGGGATGTGTCCCAGCGCTCCAGAAGATCTGATATAATGGAGGGCTGATAAAGCAATCAAACACATCCTATTTACGCATCCCTGAGAGGGTAATTCATGCACCAGCGAGCGCTGCAGCGGGAAATTACCTTTGGAGTTGGAATTTCCATTCCGAAGTTGCATTGTACTTTCGGTTTTGCCGGCTGCGAGTTTCTGCTTGGAATTTATATCCGGCTGCCACTTCCACTGTACGAGCAAAACAGCTTGAATACGAAATATTTAATGTGCTTGTCTATAAATTGATATTTTGTGATCGTTTACTCGATGCTGCTGAATTTTGCGTTTTGTCTCTGGTTTCTCAGCAGCTCCAACTTACAATCCTTTATGTGAGGGGTTTTTTTTCCTTAAATCTAAATAACAAAAACAGCAGTTAGAAATTGATTTTCTGGGCATTGTTCAGCGTGATCTCATCCCTTGTACTCCGTCACCGTCATCCACTCGGGAGTTTATTTGGAATATAAAAAAGTGTGAGGTAAAGCAAGAAATTTTAGGTTCGTTTCTTGCTGGTATTCTTCATGGAAAGGGCCGGAAGAGGTGGGACAAGCACTGGAAGAGGTTGCCCAGGGCAGGGGTGGAGTCCCCATCCCTGAAGGGATTTCAAAGCTGTGTGGATGTGGCACTTGGGCCCTGGCAGTTCCAGATCTTCCGGACTTCTGTCTTTGCTTGGTTTTTTATTTTGGGCATCTGTGCTGTGTGGGACCCTTGTCTGGACCCCATTCATTACTTTTCCTAATAATCATTCATCCATAAGATATTTTGGAGGGAGTTCATGCCCAAATTTTACAAGTAGGGAAATGCACTCTGGGTTTGTGCAGGTCGTGTAGGACCACCCTGAAGGTCAGGAACAGGTTCAAGGATCTTGGTTTTTCCTCCTGCTTTGGTGGTTTGACCTTCATTAAAGTCTTTAGAAATCCTGTTTGGGAAGTGGAGGAATTCCCTGTGTCTGGAGAAGTTCAGGACTGACAGAGGGTAATTTCATAGAGTGTTCTGGGCCAGGTTGGACGGGGCTCTGAGCAACCTGGGATAGTGGGAGTTGTCTCTTCCCAATCCTTCTTTCCATCTTTATCAAGCATCTTTATTTCCATCTTTATCTTTGAAATCTGACCAAGCTCTGGGAAGAGTTTCAGTTTTTTTAATCGTGTGACCACCTTCTGTTCAGATGGGATAACGGAAGGAAACCTTTTTGGTTTTTCCTGAGGATGCCTTTTCCTGCCTTTTTCCTCATGAACTTAATTTTTGGGTGCTCAGTTCTTCGAGGTCGTGGCAAATGAAGGAGGTGAAAGGAGAGTGCAGCAGGAGGGATCAAGTATGGTCCCTCAAGTATGAGGGACATTATTAATTATTAATTAACTTTTCTTGACTTCATTCAGACCCTGCTCTTCTGTCAACACGAGGCTTTGTAAATCCAAGGAGCGATGAGGATGTTCTTGGATGGAGATCGAATGCGGGGCCTTTTTAATGCTGAGTGCACCTGTTGAGATACAAATCCACTACTTTTCCATGCTCCATACCCTGATCCTAAGGCAGGAATGAATTAAATGGGTAAAGACACACAGAAGGTTTTCTTTTCTGTTGCTTTAATTGAAAGCTCCAACCAAATCCAATTTTTTAGGTCCTCCACGTGTCTAAGACTCAGAGTTTAGGCTGATTTCCTTAACTGATTCTAAGATTTTCCAGTTATTTTTTTCTCAGAGCATCCCTGAGCTCTGCATATCCTCAATTTTCAACTGACTGTGCTGAATGCTGTTCATCGCTTTTGGAATTTGCTTCCCACACCATTCCTCTGTGGAGTTATATATTCTGTATTTCGTATTCTGTCTCCTCAATCCCCATCCCATCGCTCCGACCTCACATCCCATGAATATCCCCGTTGGGTTAATTCCCGCGGTGTTGGGGGACCGTGGTTTGTGCTCACTGCTCGACGGAACTTTTTGATGATTAATGGGATTTTCCTTCCTCCTGGCCCTGTTTTTGTACAAATCCCAGGATGCCTGAGACCCCTCCACAGGCGATGGATCTGTTGGGGATGCCAGAGGTGTCTCTTCCCCAAGCCCTTTCTTCCTCCTCCCTTATTTCTTTTCTCCATAGCCACTGACCAGAAATGTTCTGTTGTCATTCTGCCATTTCTCCTTTTTCCTCGCTTTTTGTCCTGTTTCTTCCCACTTCTTGCTCCTGTCAGAAACTCCTCTTGCAAACTGCACATCTCCCAAATCCCCCCGCTTCCAAAGATAAGCTGATCCGTAGCTACTTAGGTAGAGCCTATCTCAAATAACGTGCGTTTGTGATACGAAAAGAAATATTTATAAACCATTGAATTCTTCGAATTGGCAGAATCTGGGGTTTATTTAACATTTTCCACGGGCCCATCTGCTGCTGCACGTTGGCTGCTGTGCCGCTGTCGGTGCAATTATGATTTTATTGATAAGAGCATGGGGGTGTAAATAACTATAGAGAGGGAGGAAGTGAGAGGAGACCAATCTGCAGGTATTATTTCATTGGGGCTGAGCGCTGCATGCTCATGTTAAAAGGGGGAAAATCCAAGGAGAAAGGAGCTCTTGGATTCCTCTTCCTGCTCCACTCGTTGGAGTTTGTGTCTCAGGAATGTGGCAGAAGTTGGGATTACATCTGTGTTCAGCTTTCTTCCCTCAATCCTGTCGTTAAATGACGTCGCAGAGGTTTAAATTCATCAGCTGAAGGCTGAAACATCCCATTAAAAGGAAGGAATTTAAAAATCGCCTAATTCCAACCCCCTGCCGTGGGAAGAGACTCCTTCCACTATCCCAGGTTGCTCCAAGCCCCGTCCAACCTGGAACACTTCCAGCTAAAATCAATATATTCTGAAAATGTATTTCTTTACAAGGAAAAGAATCCGCATAATCATAAATTTGGCTGAATAATAAATTATTCACGGCGTTCAAGCACTGTTAGTTAGAGGGAAAAGATGAAATGCAGAGGACTGAAATGATTCACAGAGGGCTGGATGAGTTAGGACAAGTATTAGGATTCCTGGTGCAGTTTTTACAGCTCAGGGCAATAAAAATTCATGGAAAAAATCCAAACTAAAACTGCTGCAACATCCATCATATCCATGAAGCTGCAGTGCTACATTGTACACTTCCCCCCCTCCCCCCCCTTTTTGGTAATTGAAAAGAATTGGGAGTTGTAAGGAGAGAATGTGGGGAAACTGAGCACAATTTACAGTGCAGGTGGCCTCAAAGGCAGGCTTTGTGTCAGAAAAACCCACTCGTATTTTCTCAGATTGCTGCTGAACGTCTTGGTGGTTCCCAGGATTTACTTGCACCTCCTTCAGCTTCCCAAGCTCGGAGCTCTGTCATGCCCTGGAGGAATATAAACACAAACATGAGGCTTTGTTTGCAGGGAGATTTCTGAATTCAGACTGGAAGGATTCCCACCCCCGGTGCTGTAAAATCCTTGTAACGCAATAAATGGGGGGGTTTGCCATCCCTCCGGAAGACCACGAGCTCTGGCTGACCCTGCGTTTGTGAGGTTGTAACTGGATTAGGAAGAACTCTTTGATTGACAGTGAGGAGTTAATTAGGCTAACGACTTCCTGGCGCTGTGCCTCTGGAGTGTCCCTTTGGAAAATCCTGACATTCTGAGTTTGACACCCCATCCCATCCCGGAACATCCCCACCTGGGGAGGGGAGCTACCAGGGAGCTGCCATCGGGATCAGCATGGATAAAATCCTGCTAAATCAGCCCATCTGTTGCAGATCCTTAATTAGTGTCATTCCTGTCAGGAATGGGAGTTTCCCCATCCTTGATTATGGACAGGTTTCACTGGAGGGTTCCTCTTCCAATGTGTAACGATGGGAGAGCTCAGAGCCCCTTGCAGGGCCTAAAGGGGCTCCAGGAGAGCTGCAGAGGGACTGGGGACAAGGCCTGGAGGGACAGGACCCAGGGAATGGCTTCCCACTGCCAGAGGGCAGGGCTGGATGGGATCTTGGGAAGGAATTCCTGGCTGGGAGGGTGGGGAGGCCCTGGGATGGAATTCCCAGAGAAGCTGTGGCTGCCCCTGGATCCCTGGCAGTGTCCAAGGCCAGGCTGGACATTGGGGCTTGGAGCAGCCTGGGACAGTGGGAGATGTCCCAGCCCATGGCAGGGGATGGAATGAGATGATTTTCCAGCTTCCTTCCAACCCAAACCATTCCATGAAGCCTCAGGAGAGTTCCCAGACTCAGGGAAGCACCGTCCACGTGACCTTCCCATGGAAAAGGATGGGACCTGTCCCTTTCCAAGCACAGATTTGTGGCAGGGGGGGGACAAGGACAGTGGCAGAGTCATGATGAGCAGTGCCAGGCACTTCGTGGCTCTCATTATGGGATGGAAATTCTCTGTTTTCCCCAAACAACCTCAGAAACATCTGAGCAGCCTCTTCCAGCTGGATTTGGGAGGAATATTCCTGGTCAACACCCTGCACTCGGGTCAGTTCTGGGCCTGTGTGTAAAGATGATTTCATCTCCCACCAAACCACGACTCTTTGATCTGATAATCTGTAATCAAGAGCCAGGGTGTGCCTTGCTCTGCCCTTCCCACCCCGTCTGCCACAATTCCGTGTTGGTAGAACCAAATCTGCTCCTCGTGTGCCACGTGTCAGCTGTGCCCTGCAGTTATGGGGTAATAAACCTGACACACACATGAACATCAAGCGACACTTCCCAGAGTCAGGAAATCGTTCTCCCACTGGCCATAACAGCCCTTGATGTGTTCGTGCTCTGCTTTGCAGCAGCTTTATGAGGCTGATGAATTACGTGGGATTTGTAAGGATCACTCGGTGGACAGGAGCCAAGTGTCTGGAATTCCTGTCAGGAATCAGCTGTCGGGAATTCCTCATTCCAGGCTGGGAGATCAGGAGTTGGGAAAAAAGAAAATTCAGCCACTCATGAACTACACAGGGAATTAGTGGAATTAGTTTGATTTGGAATAATGTAACTGCTGGTGTTGAGGCCGTTGAAGCAAAGCCTTCACTCTGAGCAGAGGAGGAATGGGATCCCTAATGGAGGCACAGCATCCAATTTGTCCCAATTTGTCCAAATTTTCTGCCTCCAGCAGCACAGGGCTGTTGCAAATCCATTTTCCTCATTAGCCTGGCCCAGACCCTGTATGCCAAATGAGGTGGATGATCCAAGGCAATTCCAGATCCCAGCTTTTCATCTCTGTTTCCTCTGGAAGCTGATTCTGTTTTCCCCAAACACATCTTGCAAACACTGAGCTTCCTCTCAACCCTCCAGAGGCACAACGAAATCCTGGTGGTGTTTCCTTGCCATAAATCCCTTCATGTGGGAAACTTGCAGTCAGTTTTTGGTTGCAGCTCTGGCTCTGTGGCCAAGGTGTGAATTTATTAATGACAGCCTGGAGCACAACTGGGTCTTTGATCACTGGTTCTTGCCTTCCTAAAAGGCAACATTGGTGCGTCCCACCTGAGCTTTTCAGCCAATTTACTAATGGAAGCGATTAGGTTGGAATTTTGTGTAGGTTGAAGTCACCTGGCTGGATTTGTAACCTCAAAATCTGGATTTGCAGACTTCAGAAGTGCATTACTGTTACCCTGGCAGCTCTCGACATTCAGGATCTTTGTGTTCCTGTGCAAACACCTGGAACTGAGCACCACCAACACCACTGTGTGATCACAGAGCCACAGAATGGTTTGGGTTGGAAAGGGCCTTAAAATTCATCCAGTGCCACCCCTGCCGTGGGCAGGGACACCTTCCACTATCCGAGGGTGCTCCAAGCCCTGTCCAGCCTGGCCTGGGACACTTCCAGGGATCCAGGGGCAGCCACAGCTTCTCTGGAAAAGCTGTTTTTTTCTCCTTTGTGGTGTTGCATGCCCAGGGTCGGTGAGAAAGGAAAGTCCTCGTGCTCCCATTGCTCCATTGGGGTGTGTGGTTCCTTCGCGGGCTGTCCTGGAGGGATCTGTGTTGTCCCCGCTCCTCTCTCGTAATTTCCATGGCACTGAGTGTGGGTAAAACCAAACTCTTGTGCCCAGGTGGGCAAGAAGTTGATGGCCCCTGGGCCATGCAGCCACAGTGTGGGCACAGCCCCAGGGCAGGGACTGTCCCCTGTGCTGGCCCTGATGAAGAACCCCCTGGAATCCTGGGGGCAGCTCACAACAGGAGAGCCCTGGAGGGGCTAGAGCGTGTCCAGGGAAGGGAACGGAGCTGGGAAGGGGCTGGAGCCCCAGGAGCGGCTGAGGGAGCTGGGAAAGGGGCTCAGCCTGGAGCAAAGGAGGCTCAGGGGGGACCTTCTGGCTCTGCACAACTCCCTGACAGGAGGGGGCAGCCGGGGGGGGTTGGGCTCTGCTCCCAGGGAACAGGGACAGGAGGAGAGGGAACAGCCTCAGGCTGCCTCCCTCAGGGGAGGGGCAGATTGGATGTGGGGAAAATTCCTTCCCCAGAAGAGCTGTCCAGCCCTGGCATAGCTGCCCAGGGCAGGGGTGGAGTCCCCATCCCTGGAGGGATTTCAAAGCCCTGTGCACGTGGCACTTGGGGACACGGGGCAGTGGTGGCCTTGGCAGTGCTGGGAATGGTTGGACTTGATCATAGAGGACTTTTCCAACCTGAATCATTCTGTGATTGTCCCATCCAGATTCTCAAGTCAGGCAGAAATGTATGGAAATGATCTGGGATCTGTGTTCTTCTGCTCCATCCCATGTGTTTCAGGGTTTTATCAACAGTTTTGGGTACAGGACTAAAATGTAGAAAGAAGGGTTACTTGATGAAAGGAGGAATTGATGTTGACTGGGAGAGAGGGAATTAAGCTCTGCCAGAGATTTCTGAAGTGATGGTGTCTTATTTCCAGCTGTTAAGTGAAGCAGTCCGGGAGTTCCACAGGGGTGTCTGTAGAACTCTGTTTCCCAAAATAATTCCCCGGACACAGGTTATGGAATGTTTAACTGGCCCTCCTGGCCTTTTCCCCACGTTGGACGATAGAAAATCCAACTGCCGTGAGAGGACAGCCAGAATCACTCCTCACACTGCCCTGGCGGTGCCACAGGTGGCGATGCCCAACCGAGGTGTCCATAGCAGGACATCTCAGCTTGTCCCAAGTTCTCCTGGAGCTCCACCATGGTACTCCAGCTTTGTCTCCAGGTAGGCTCTGGAGTTACAACCTCAATCTGGACTTTTCTTTGCCCCGGTGTGTTTTTAGGATTTAACTGGCTGTCCCCACTCCGGAGACTCGGGAGTCAGTGGGATGCTAATGAGGGATTGTGCCATCTGCCCGCTGATGTAATGGGACGTCAGCACGAGGCAGACAGGACTAATCGGAGTGACAGGCGCAGACAGTGATGGGGCTCTTTGCTGTCTGACTGGGATCGGCAGAGCTGATCTCGTCCTGTCCCTTGTAGGCTCACACAACCTGCCACGCCAAACCCAGGGGCTTTGAAACCTCTGGCTGCTCCCAGTTGTTCCTCCAAAGCCATCCCTGCGTTCCTGTTCCAAATCAGGATAATAACAATCTACTAACCCCCGGTTTGGCCGTTTGTAAAGCTGGCACTGCAGCTCCTCTATTAATAGAGCCATTTGAAGGATTTATCCTCAGCATATGTTGCTTTTTCAAGGGGGCCAGATTGAGAGCTGGGGGGTTGGAGCACAAAGAACGAGCGACCAGATCCGACTGAACAAAAAATAATGGGAATAATAATAAGTTAATTTTGACAGAGCTGTTGTGCTCAGGAGGAAATGTGAAGTTGTGGGGGGTATCATTACATTGCAGTGGTGGTCAACAAACTGAGTGTAATAGGACATTAAAGGAAATGGGATTTAATAATAGGAAGAGCTGAAGTTAGTGAAGTTCATATTTCGCATCCCTTGGTTAATAGGGTGACATTATATGGTGGCTCTTTTAACATATTTCTTGCTGTGATCCCCAAGTGTTTTACACACATTTAATGCTGCCTCACAGTATTTCTGTGTGATGGGCAGGAATTCCTGTGGAATTGTCTGCATTGTTTAAACTTACAGTGCTTTTTAAGCAGGGCTGGGTGTATTTTCTGCCCTGCACGGAGCAAACTAGCAGAGCAATGGTGTTACCTGTTGTGGGAAATAAAGCCTTGACTTTGCTCTTGTATGATTTTAAAAAAGAAGAAATGGTGAAATCCTCCGGGTTTGGCTTCATGCCCTGGGTTCACATAAGACAAGGACATCACAGACCTTTAGAGAGAGAGGTTGATGGAGTGGTTGGGGCGTTTATCTGCTGTAGGATTGGATTTAAATTACAGATGGATCGACGGAGGGTAATTTAGTTCAGTGGTCATTTTGGGTTATCATCTCCATCTCGGAGCAATCTTGCCACTTGGAGGCAATTTGGCTCCGCCTCAGTCTGGTTTTGGGCTGGAAATTTAGGGATTCAAGGATGGGAGAGGGGAGATTTGGTACAGAAAGGCAAAGAGGTGGCTGGAATAGGAGCTGGGTTTGCTCGGTTCTGTATAAAGTGAAGTTATATCAATTATTAATTTATTTTATTGGTGACAAAGGATGAAGGAGGAGCTCATCAAAGCTGGATTTGAGGCTGGAGGTGAAGCCTGGTGCTGTGCTGAGCTGCACATCCCAGCTCTGCTCCCCAGTCCCTGGCAAAGCAGCGTTTTACATTTCCCTGTAGCCTGGATGTGCACAGTTGGGGTTTTTCGGTCTTGATCCCGTCCCCTCCTGCAGTTTGGAGCATCTCTCACTTTGCAGAAGTTCGTTAATGTGGAAACTCAGGCTCTGTGGACCTGGACTGTTGGAGTGCACTGGGTGGTGGCAGAGAGCTGGGCCCTGAGGATCAGAGAGAGGGGCTCTGTCCTGGGCCCGGAGGTGACCCTGGGAGTGCATCCAGGTCACCGGGGCTGGACTGAGAGACGATTGTGTGTTTATGGACAGACTGGGCCTAGGAGAAGTGTTCATTGTAGTTTGTGGCCTTGTAGGGCATTGTTTGCCTGTTCCCATAATGGGTAAAATCTGTGCAATGCCCCAGGTGATTGGGGGACACTGTGGGGAACATCTTTCCTGTTTCTAGGATGTGATATCCTGTGGGGTGCTGGGATTTAGGGAATTCTGACTGCGCAATAAACAGCTTTGCATTTTCCATCTGATGAGCAAGGTCCTTGCCTGTGCATCAGTACTGCACTGGACAACCCCAAAAAGGTCCTCCATAAATGAGGAAGAGACCAAACCATTCTCTCACAGGTTTCCTGCTTCCAGGTTCACGTTGTAAAGAACCTGCGCCTGCTCTAGGGGATGAAAAGCAGCTTCATGGCACAGAGGGAAGAAAGCTGCTCCCTGTTTGTCCTCCAGGTGAACTCAGAGCCCTTGTGGTGTCCTTAGGAGTCTGTAGGGATGAGCAGGACCAAAGCCTCTCCGAAGCCTCCGTGGGGGTCGGGCTGTGGGAGCTGTTCCACGCTGGGGGATTTAACCACAGACACACAGAGCTCTGCTGGAAGGCAGCTCCTGGAGGGAGCAAACGTCACTGCCTGTGCTGTCCCTGCTCACCAGGGACAGGGTTTTGGCTCAGAGGGTCTTCAGGATCCAAACAAAGCTCGAGTTTGATCAGGTTTGATCTAAAACCTCCGTGAAGATGTGAAGGAAACTGGTCCCATCTGCTGTAGGGGAGTGAAAGCCAACACCAGTCCCAGACTGGTTTGGGTGGGAGGGACCTCAAAGCCCATCCAGTGCCACCCCTGCCCTGGGCAGGGACACCTCCCACTGTCCCAGGCTGCTCCAAGCCCCAATGTCCAACCTGGCCTTGGACACTGCCAGGGATCCAGGGGCAGCCACAGCTTCTCTGGGAATTCCATCCCAGGGCCTCCCCACCCTCCCAGCCAGGAATTCCTTCCCAAGATCCCATCCATCCCCACCTTTTTTCGTCTTAAACCCATTAACCCATTCCTTAAGTACAGTCGCCCCATTCCATTGTCGCACACAATGTTTTTCCCGGTGTTTTCCCAGTGCCCAGGCCTGTGATGCTGATACATTTCACAGCCCTGCTTTCACAGTGACAACTCCAAGTTGTACCATTTTGTTCCTTTTGGAACTCATTTTCTCCAAGAGGGTCCCCAAACTCGAGGCTGCTCCTCGTTCAGGTTTCCCATCTTTGGGAATATCCCACCTGGCTCTTTGCTGAGGTTTGGCAAAGCACGGAGTTGCTGCTGATTCCGGAATTTCCCTCCTGCCCTCGCAAGAGAGGAGAGGATGGAGAGCAGGAGATCAGAGCATCCATCCAACCATGTCAGAAACTTCCACTGGCTGGGCTTTTGCTGATGTTTGGGAAGAATGAGGGAGGAATCTGAGCTGCACGGCACGAGATAAACATTTCTCCACGTCATGAATCCCTAGATCTGATTAATTCTGGCTCTACATCTGCTGGTCCCAAATACGAGCCGATATTCCCCTCTGGAGACATCAGAAGAAATTGCACCTTGGGAGAGTCCCGTTACATCAGGAATTTGTGTCCTTCAGGTGGCAGCTGAGCATTAAAGAAACAATATTTTTAGCAGCAGTTGAGAGCTAAATTTTAATTTTTTTTTCCCCCCAGAGCGTTTGTGGTTGTTTTTAGGACCTCGGAGACAACGAAACACTGATTTTTCTGTCACATCTGCACGGGAAGGAGGCATTTCTTACCTCAGTCTCATGGCTGAGCAACCACAGCACAGAAATCAATTCTTTAAATCTTGTATGTTTTTTAGCTGCTGTTAAAAGAGAGGAAGTCCTGGACTCTTCCATCTTCCAGCTCTGAAGTTCTCAGCTCTGTGGGGACATAGAAATCTTTACAGTAACCAAAAGAATTATCTCGAGTCCTTGAGCTTTTTTGTGGTTTGGGAATTTGTGTTTGTACGGGGGAAGGACTGAATTTGGTGATTTACCCAAAATAACCCATTAAACTCAGCTTGGGCTTGTGGGAACAACTCTGGCTGGTGCTGCCAGGCACTTGTAATATTAATATTTTAGTGGAAAACACCCCAAATGTCATGTTTGGTGTTAGCAGCAGTCATCCTCTGGTTGTCACCTTCCTGGATGTTTTCTAGGCTATTTAATATTTCAAAGTAGCAGAAAATTTGTGGCTTTTTCTGATATTTGGCGATTTTTTGGTCTGATTTTGCTGATATTTAGAAGACACTTAAAGTAGCAAAACGTCTGTTGAGTCTCCCAGAGCTGTTTACACTTCTTTTGGTGATAATTCTAATTTTAATCCCATTTTGGGATCACCTAGAAAGGATCTTAAACCTTTATTCCTCTCTTGGGAGTGACTTCATGCAGAATCAGTTCTATTACCTTGCACGGCCACAATATTTATCAGCAAGGTGTGAAACATTAATCCTGGAGTAGCTGATCACGGACCAAAATCATTCCCTGCAGTGAAGTTTTTAGGCAAAATACTGTGACTTCTGTTACTTTAGGACCTCCTTGATTGGTCTTCAGTGGCAAACGATCCATGATCCATGTGCTGCACTGGATTATTTAAATTTAGTTGTATTTATTGTATTCAGCACTTGTGTAATGATCAGGATCTTTTGGTGTGGGAGCATCTCTAGGCCTCACTTTGCCCTTCCAGGGCCTAAAGGGGCTCCAGGAGAGCTGCAGAGGGACTGGGGACAAGGCCTGGAGGGACAGGACCCAGGGAATGGCTTCCCACTGCCAGAGGGCAGGGATGGATGGGATCTTGGGAAGGAATTCCCGGCTGGAATGGAATTCCCAGAGCAGCTGTGGCTGCCCCCGGATCCCTGGGAGTGTCCAAGGCCAGGCTGGACATTGGGGCTTGGAGCAGCCTGGGACAGTGGGAGGTGTCCCTGCCCACGGGGTTAGGACTGGATGATCCTTAAGGTCCTTTCCAACTCCATTCTTTCCATGACTCCACTGACCCTCTCCCAGAATTCCCGCTGCTGAGGTAGGGTGGCTTTCTGAGTGGGTCATGGACAATGTGGGATCTCCCAGGTTTTTCTCGTGGTTTAATGTGTCCTCATACTTTCCAGAACTTCCAGTCCTGGGTATTTTATCCCTAATTTCCTTGAGTCTGAACAACCAGTTTGGAATTTTCTGTTCTGCCGGCAACCAGGATCCAGTTCAAAGGATTTCTGATGTTTCCTTAATACTTCCTTGCTCTGTGGAAGCTCCCCAGAAGGTTCGTCGCAGGTCCTCGGATGTTTCATGACTAAGGCAGAGGGAAGAGAACAGTTCAGGATCGCACAAAAACCAACCAAGCTGAAATGGAAATTTGGCCTGAATGCCAGAAAAAAATTCTCTTATTAAGGCTCTGGACTATTTGATATTTTTTCCTGTCATTCATTTGTTTGAGGAGGGAATTTCAGATATTATTACCATCATCATTAAGGCAAGCAGCCACTGATGCTCTGCATTTTCAGTTTCTTTTAATGATGTTTTAGAAGACATCTGAGAACAAGAAGTCAGAAGAAAGCCTCGGGAAGGCAGCAGTTGTAGGTTTCTAAATCAATCCACGCAGCTTTTTTAGGTTTGATGCTTTTTATCCCACACTTTCAGCTTAGGTAAGACAGTGCTCACAGCCAATTAAGTTGTGAGTTGAATGAATTAAATTTTCTGAAATGAGGCCCTTTTTTTTTTCCTTTTTTAATCCAAATGACTGTCATTTACCAAAAGCTACTTCATTTTCCTGAAAGTGCTTTTCTGTCTAAGGGGAATGCTTAATTGCAGCCACAAATCACCTCAAATGCTTTTATAGGAGGATAAAACAAGTTGAAAATTGTGCATCATTTTAAAAATGCAGGTTGTGAATTCGGGATAAGATGCAAATTTCTATTTTTTTTTTCCCTTCCTGGCTGCTCTGTTGAAGAACTCCATCCTCACCATGACATCTCCTAAAAGTGTCCTTCAGGGCTGGGACGTCCCTACGAGCCTTTTTTAGGATTTCAGGCAGTTCCCAGGAATATCTACAGTGACCATGATCCAGAATCTGGTGACACCCCTGGATATGAATTTTTATTCAGACAAAGCATTTTTGTGTTTGGAAGGTGGGACACATCTGATGGTTCTGGAGCCCGGCTGGGAGAGCCGGGAATGTTCACCTGGAGAGGAGAAGGCTCCAGGGAGAGCTCCGAGCCCCTTGCAGGGCCTGAAGGGGCTCCAGGAGAGCTGGAGAGGGACTGGGGACAAGGCCTGGAGGGACAGGACCCAGGGAATGGCTTCCCACTGCCAGAGGGCAGGGCTGGATGGGACCTTGGGAAGGAATTCCTGGCTGGGAGGGTGGGGAGGGGCTGGAATGGAATTCCCAGAGCAGCTGTGGCTGCCCCTGGATCCCTGGAAGTGTCCAAGGCCAGGCTGGATGGGGCTTGGAGCATCCTGGGACAGTGGGAGGTGTCCCTGCCCTTGGCAGGGGTTGGAATGAGATGATCCTTAAGGTCTCTTCCAACCCAGCCCATTCCAGGATAAATACGGATTTGTTGGGATATCTGGGGGTCAAATTGCCTGTTTGACATCTAAAAATTCCATGGATGACTTG
The DNA here is from genome assembly GCA_013397865.1 of Struthidea cinerea. Classification (NCBI taxonomy): domain Eukaryota; kingdom Metazoa; phylum Chordata; class Aves; order Passeriformes; family Corcoracidae; genus Struthidea; species Struthidea cinerea. Next base: position 14,934 of record VZTI01002701.1, read on the forward strand.
GATGAATAACACAGCAACTTTTTTGGAAAGGACTCTCAGGATGTATTTTTTTACGTGCTGTTAAACACTTTTTTGTTCTTTATAGAGTCTGAATTCTGTTGGAATAAGGCAGCCAGCAACATTTGAAATTGAAATAAATAAACAGCACCGTGTGTGCCTGTGAATGTGCGGCTGTGTGTGCCAGGCAGAAAATAGGGAATATCTGTCGGCTCCTTAATGCCACCCAATATTTCCCATTTCAAACACTCGTTTTCAGTTTCTTGTGCTTTGGCTGGTCTTTTATTGCCAACTGGGGCTGTTTGTTAGAAAAATCTGTTTGAGATACTGGGATTTTTTCTGAGAAGGAGAAGGAGAAATAATGTTGAATTCTGGTGACCTTTCCTCTGGCTGGGAATTTCTATCTCCACATTTCTCAGTAAGAAGAACTGTTGGATAAAGGGTATGGAAAATAATCCCGAATTTGGCTTATTTGGACCCCTTGAAACAAGTGTGGTGCTCACGCTTCTGCTTTGTGGCAGCCGGAATTCCCAACGGACACAATTCCAGAGCTCACCGGCACCAAGCCGAAGGCAGGGGTTGGTTTCTGAGCCAACAACTCTCTCCCCTCATGGTGTTTTTTGGGCTCCCAAACCTGTTGGGCTCCTGGAAGAGAAACACAGGATGACCAAGTGGGATTGGGAACCAAGGAAAATAAGAGAACTGATAGCAAAATTCCCACAAACAGGAGGGATATGAAGGGATGAGAAGGCAGGAAGAGGGAAGCTTGGAAGCAGAGAGCCCTGTGGGGTTTTGTGGCAGAAGAGTCACTCTTGGTGTCACATTTATTCATGCAGGCAACAGTTGTGTGTCAGTGTGACTCCAGTCACAGGCGGATTTGGGAATTCCCAACATTCCCCATCCGAACTCCGACCATCCCACTCCTTGGACAGGACAAGGATCTGCTGACAAGGGCAGTACTGAGCCGTTGTGTCCTTCAAAACGAGGTCGTGATGTCCTGCGCAGTGGGGCAAAGGAAGGTGACACAAACAGCTCTGGTCTTTCTGACTTTGCATCCTCAATTCATGGAATCATGGAATGGTTTGGGTGGGAAGGGACCTTAAAGATCACCCAATTCCAACCCCCTGCCATGGGTAGGAACACCTTCCACTATCCCAGGCTGCTCCAAGCCCCGTCCAGCCTGGCCTTGGGCACTTCCAGGGATGCAGGAGCAGCCACAGCTTCTCTGGGCAACTCTCCGTGCTCTTAAATACAGAAAATAGCTGTTTTCTGTTATTGATCTGTTCTTAATGGAATTCTGAGTAACCCTCCCAGTTCAGGACATGGAGGCTGCACCAGTGCTGCCAGTCAATGTCCCAGGAAGATTCCTGGTGCAAATCCCACCCACATCTGTACCTGGAGCTTTGTGACTCTTGCTTGGGCCCCCTGCTCCTGTGCCCAGTGGGGTTTTGAAGGTTGGAGCTCCAGAGTGGCTGCCTCGGGTGCAGAGCAATGTGGGACCCATCCTGGCTGCCAGAAACATGGAGAGGTCATCTCTGAACCACAGCAGATCCCAGCAAATGGGATCCCAGTTGTCCTCTGAGGCTGTGAAGATTAACTTGTCCCACTGGGTTATCAAATTCAGGAATTCCTGAGCTGCTCCCTGCTGTAAGCCACACTCTGACATCCATGTTTCATTTTTCTTTACCTTTTCTCTGCTTCCATATCCCTCGGCAGAGATCCTTGGATTAAATGAAGACTTCACTGGTTTCCATTCCCATAATCATTCCATCGAACTATCCTTGAACACCCCAGCTGAAGGTCTCCCATCCGTATCCTCCAGTCCTCTGTGCCGTGCATGGCTTCAGTCTTAATAACTTCCTGCTGCTATCGAGCTGAAATCTGCTTCCTAAGCTCCTGATCATTTGTTCTTTATCACAAGTGATGCTGAGCACTCACAAAATCCCCTCTCAGTCAGTGCTGTCTGGCAGCTCCCTCGTAATCCATGATTATTTTATGGTTCCTGTCAAGGAAAACAGGGATGTGGTTTGATCCTGACCAGCATTAACTGAACCACTCTTGTCTTGTCCGTGCCAAGATGTTAAAAGTTACCAGGACACATCAACCACAATCAAGGAGGAGTTTTCCGGAGGCCGAGGCACGGGGCTTAGGAGAGATCTGGGATGGTGATTAATGCCAGGCACTGGGAAACAAAAATTCTTGATGGCACCATTTTCCAGCACTGACCTTTGGTCTGTGGTGCAGGAGACACTTGGGAACACCATCAGGCTGTGGGATGAGGAGTTGCCACTCCCATTGTAGGTCAGCACTTCTGAGCTCTGGTGGTTTTCCTGTGGTCATTCTCCCTCTAAAAGGCTTCTTTTACTTGGTTTAGCCATTTTTAAGCATTTTCTGGACTTTAAAAGTGTTTAAAAGTTGTTCCTGTCACTTCACGGGACGATGCTCATTCCCAGTTGAAGCTCCTGTGTTTCTCCTGCCCCACCTGAATGGGGTTTAATAGTAAAATTCACTTTTTGGCGAGTTTTGTGCTCTGTAAAAAAAAACTTAAAAAGGAAGAGTGAGAGATTTACAGACAGCCATGAAAGGACACAGGGAGTGAGTTTAACACAGTCCCATCAACCCTGGCAACGTCCCCTTTAGGACGTGAGTGGTGGCACTCGGAGCTGGTGACATCAGCCCTGGTATTTCCGGGATCAGCTCTGTGGAGTTTCTGCTCTCTTCCCAGACAACGCCACTGTCTCCCTGTTTTCCAAAGCTGATTTCCCATTCTCACCCTGTGAAATCCAGGGAATAAATCTGCCAGGCTCAGTGATTCCCTCCCTGCAGCATCTCTCTGCTTGGAGAAACAATCTTCCCGCTGAACTCCAAAGGGATCCCCCCACGGAAGGTGCATTGTCCAAATGTGTCACTCCAGACCCATGGAGTCAACAGGGAGAGAATTTAGGGAGAAAACAGCTCAGATTGGAAAGACATCATCCATGGGAATTGGCTCCTCAGTCAGTGCTGGGAAGGGAAGTGCCTCCTCTGGACTGCGGAACATGGAGGTAGAAAATTAAGGATAACTGAGCAGATCTCATTGAAGGGTTTGGGAATAGGGTCAGTGGTAAGGAATAAACCATGGAATCCTTGAGGTTGGAAAAGACCTCTAAGATCATCAAATCCAGTCATTGTTCACCCCCAAACCATGTCCGAAGTGCCACATCCATGTTTTTTGTCAGGGATGGTGACTCCACACTTCCCTGTCAGCCTGCTCCACTTCCTGACCACTTTCCACTGCATAAATTTTTCCTAATACCCAACCTAAACCTCCCTCGGCACAACTCAGGGCAGCGTGTCTCAATCCTTTATGGCTCCTGATACTCAATCCCTAATTATTTTGAAAGGAATACCAATTCCACTGCCTCAGATGTAGTTAAAGACATGACGAGGTAATTTCGGGAAGACAGCTCCTCGGTGGTAACCAGATGGCAGCACAGAAATAAAGAGATTTTGCAGGAGATGGCAAACATTTGGTGTTGAAATATTCCCAGAATTGTCCCGCTGCTCCGTGTGCGCAGGAATGGGATCCTGGGATGGAACAATAAAGGGTGATAAAAATACACCGTGACGCAGACATCCATAATGCAGGAGGATGATGGCATCATGCACAGATACTGCTTTTCTCCATGTTTTCTCTGGATTTTGAGCTGGAATATTCTGCAGTTCAGTTTAGAGAGGAGGAAGCCACCTGTGGGAATCGAGTGACCGTGCCCAGAAGGAAGTTTGGCTTCTCAAAGGGATTTGTGGCATCTTAGTTTTTTTAGTGGTGATTTTATTTTTATAAGGACATCTTCCCAGCATGACCCAAATAGAAAAGCCAATTTCTTTTGGACAAATAAACAGGAATTGTGCTTGGGATGGGGATTTTCTCTCATTTTATATGTTCTTCTCCAGCAATTTAGTCTTCGTCTCACCAATTGTTTGTATTTTATCTTTTTTTTTCCCTATAACTACCTTGTGGACCTTTTCTCCTCTTCATTCCGCAAGTTGGGACAGTCCATGGTCATTCCCACGCTGCTGGTGCTCGGCTCTGAGATGTTGGAATGGCAAAAGCAGCACTAACGAACCTAAAGGCTCTGCGTGGTTTAACTCCAGTTTATTCTTCCCCTCCCTGTTTTCCAGGTTTATCCAGGAGATCGAGTACTCCATGGAGCTGGGCCCAGCCAAGCAGTGCCCGCTCCGCGAGTTCCTCACCATGTACATCAAGAACATCTTCCTCAACCAGGTCCTGGCCGAGATCAACAAAGAGATCGAAGGTGTCACCAAGGCGTCGGATCCGCTGAAAATCTTGGCCAACGCCGACACCATGAAGATCCTGGGAGTGCAGAGGCCTCTGCTGCAGGTAGGAGCTGAGTGACCACTCAGGACATCCCTGGTTGTCCATGTCCAGCCAGGACCTGGCTGTGTGCCCAATAAGGAAAAACAAGGAGCTGCTGGAGCGGGTCCAGGGGAGGTCACAAAGATTCTCCAAGGGCTGGATCCTCTCTGCTCTGGAGCCAGGCTGGGAGAGCTGGGGGTGCTCACCTGGAGAGGAGAAGGCTCCAGGGAGAGCTCCGAGCCCCTGGCAGGGCCTGAAGGGGCTCCAGGAGAGCTGGAGAGGGACTGGGGACAAGGCCTGGAGGGACAGGACCCAGGGAATGGCTTCCCACTGGCAGAGGGCAGGGCTGGATGGGATCTTGGGAAGATTTTCGTGTGTGTCTCCTTTAGAAGTTCTGGGAACAGCTGCCAGTCACAGAGCTGTGCAATCAGGATAAATACAAGGATAATTCCAAGCTCCCAGGAGGAGCAGGGATGGGATCTGATCCCCCCAAGCCCTGTTGGTGATCGATGTGGAGCCGCACGGCTCCCTCCATCAGAAAAAGACGTGAGGGATTTGGGTTGGAGATGGAGTGTTTGTAGGAGAAGTCTCCTTTGAAGCACCTTTGCTGAGTGTGGAACAGTGGTAAAAGCAACAAGTTGTCATCCCAGCTCTGTGGGGAGCAGGACAGTGTGGAATCCCACCCCAAAATCCTGAATTTCATGTGTTGCCTGGGACTGAAAGGAATGAAGTGACTCTTGCTGTTGTTCATGTCAAGCTCTTTTAATCCTTTTAAGTTATTCCCTCTTTCCTGTGAAATCCTCTTGTCAGGGATGAACAATACTTGGAGAATCCTTAGGAAGCAGCACCTTTATCCCAAGGTTTGTGTGGCCATTTTCTATCCCAGTTTAGAGCTGTACAACACAGGGGTTTTATAATGCTGTACAGCAACGGGAATAACTGTGATTACTGTTACCATTTCTAGGATTTGTGATGGGTTAATGGTCACTGACTCTGTGCCTGTCAGGGTGCAGCAGGGGTGGGATGGTCCTTTCAGAGCCAAAGCAAAATCAGATTCCAGAAGAGCATTTCCAGGAGTCCCTAGAGGGGAGCAGCTTCTTTAGAAAGGGGCCAGAAGTCTCTTTCCAGGAGTTGAAATGTTTTGGAGCTGCACAGAATCCCTGGATTGTTTCCTTCCCAAGCTTTACCAGCCTTAATACGGATGAAGTATTTTTTGTGGCTTGTGGCTTCATTCCACATGACAATGTGTTCTGTAATATCAATATATCTCCTTAAAGTTCGTTAGGGGTTGAAGAGTCAGAATGGCTTGGAATTTTCTCATCCAGTTGCTAAAATTTGTTCCTCGTGATGGATGGAAATAGTTTTGAACTGGATTTATTCTTGCTCAAACTGTGCGTGGTCAGGAGGTCTCCTTGTTCCTGACATTAGAGAAGGGTAATTCTCTGAAAAGAGAAGAAAAATTGCTGCCTCTTTGAACCAACTCAGCCAAATAGCTCCCTAAAATAATCCTATGGATTTCCATTAAAGGGGAGGAAAAAAAGGCTATTTCTGCATGACGGTGCTGGAGCCCGGAGTCTTTGCCCCCATCACCTCATGGATGTGATTGAAATGTGGTGAACGAAGCTCTCCCCCAGTTTTTTCCTGCCTGGTTCGTGGGTTCCTGCTTTAACCATCTCACTCTTTGCTATCCCAAAGATCTCTCCGAAGCCTCTGCGGCTGTGATTCGAACACGACTCGGGAATTTATCAGCCCCCACTGCTCGGGCTGATAAAGCTGCTTTGGGATCACTATCAGCACATGTTTGAGCTGAATTAGTCGGGAGATAAGAGATTTTCCAGCGTCGTGTCCTCACGGATGAATCATCCATTCCTGTTGAGATTATCCTTTAAAAAATTTGTCCTCTCTAAATATTCCATTTTACTGGAGCGTGGCCTTGTTCTCCATTCTTCCCTCCTCAAATGTAAAACTCTTGAAACTCTTTTCCTTTCCAGAGCGACTGAATCACCATGAAACTCATTTGTCTCAAAATTATTCAGCATTAAATTTCAGGCTGTAATTGTTTAAATTGTTCCTAAATTAGGCTACAAGTGCCTCGACAGCTCCTTACAGCCTGGTCTTGTAGGGTTCTCAGCGAGGTGATAAATCTTTCCACCCAGCTGGCCACTGGCCTTAAAAACCTGTTGCTCCATCTCCAAAAAATGCAAATTGCTTCACTCTGGAGCAGCGGAGTGGGATTTTTCCTTTCCTTTAAAGCCTCTGTTGTTTCTTAGCTCAGCATTGTGTCCATGATGCTCCTGATATTTTTCTGGCCAAACTCCAGCGGCTAAAAATCCCAAAAAAACCTCCTTAAGAAGTCAGGGTGTGCAGCTGTTTTGCAGGATAACGACTTGCTGGAGCCAATTACCACAGCACCCGCTCCATGCATGGAGTCACTCGCTTGTGACTTTCCAAGGAGACATCCCTGGGAGCTTCTGGAATGTTTTCTTCCTGTCAGACGAGTGGTTATTAAGGAGAAGGATGGTCCCAGCCAGCAGCTTTCGATGGCTCACCAGGGCTGATGGCTCCACGCTTTGATGGAGGCTGGATGTTATTATTTATTAGTGTAAACAAATTAATTGTCTTCCCAGGCTGGCTCCCAGCCAGCAGCATCCATTAAGGAGCAGGCATGGCTGATCGATTGGGGTTTTTCCCATTCAAGGATAATTTTGAAGCAATTTTAATGGTTCTGAGCCTCATATTTCAGTTTTTTTTTGCAGTGGCGTGGTGTTACAACCAAGATGTCTCCAGCTCTTGTTTATATTTTTCATGTCAAGAGGGTAAAACCCACCGACTGCAGAATTTGTGCTAAATCTTCTTTTCCAGCTTAAAACGAGAGGCAGAATTATCTCTCGGTGGGAGTCTGACTCTCCCTGTTGCTTCTGATATTTCTTCAGATAATTTTTCCTCCGGGGGGAACATTTAGTGCGGTTCCTGCCTTTTGTGGAAGCGTTCAGAAGGCTCCTGTGCAAGTCAGCTGCGGATGTGTGAGCTCTCCACCGAGCAGTTCTGAGCTGTACAAAAGCAATCCCTGTAGGCACAGCATCAGGGCTTCAATTTATTTTAAAAATTCGAGTTTCACTTGCACGTTCAGTGCATCCCAGGGCAGGGGAGTTGAGTGTGGACATTTTCAGGCAGTGCCCCCTCGCAGGCAGAACGATTTTCATCCTCTTCAGATCTGCAAAAGCAAAGTCACGCTTCACAAACCATCCCACAGACGTGAGTCATGTTCGACCTGGAGGGAACAGCCCCGTGTTTGAGCTCTCCGGATCCCGTTAATCCCTGAAATCACTGCATGCCTCTTCCATGTCGTGAGTCAGAGTTGGTCAGGAACTGGATAACCCTCGTTTGCTCAGTGCTGAATCATTACATTGTGGAATATTTTGGGCTGAAAGGGACTTTTAAAGGGTTAGAAGGGACCTTTAAAGGCCTTCCAGTCCAGCCCCGCTGCCGTGGGCAGGGACACCTTCCGCTATCCCGGATTTCTCCAAGCCCCATCCAACTTGGCCTTGAGTATTTCCACTGAGAGCTGGGGGCAAAATGTTGATCCTGGTCCTACCTGAGGCCACCAGCCTGTTTTGTTCACCTCAGCAAGAGTCTGCCATGTTCTCCCCTGTGAGGGTGGGGCAGCCCTGGAATGGAATTCCCAGAGAAGCTGTGGCTGCCCCTGGATCCCTGGAAGTGCCCAAGGCCAGGCTGGATGGAGCAACCTGGGACAGTGGAAGGTGTCCCTGCCCATGGCAGGGGGTGGAATGGGATGGGCTTTAAGGTCTCTTCCAACCCAAACCATCCTGGAATTCCGTGAAGGGGCCTCACCCTCACCCTGGCCTGTGCCCATAAAACCACTAAAACTTCCTTGTAATTTACTTTATTTTCATTTTTTTCCCCTCTAGCTGTCAGTTTTTCCTCAGAAATTGGGAGTAAACCACACAGATCTGCCCCCAGCCTCCATCCCAGGCCTTGATTGATTATTTTAATTATCCCAAGAGCCCCGCCAGGCTCCCTCAGCGGCAGCATTGCTCTTGTAAATCCTCATTTTGCCTCCCAGGGCTGGTGTCAGACCCAGCCCCTGTTACCTCCCTGGCCAGAGGAGAAGCCTTTCGGCCTGGCCACCTCCTGCTTGTTTAAAGCTCCAGCTGCACATTCCTCATTTGCAAGCTCATTAAGGATCCCTGGCAGGAGAGCAGGGCCCTGCCATGCTGAGGCAGAGCAGCTTCTCCTCAGCCCAAGGGTGCTGCTGAAAATCCGGTGTGAAGTCACAGATCCAGCTGCCACAGGAGTGACGCTCACCCAGTTTTCCATTTTTCCTCCAGTTTTCCTTGTTTCCCAAGATTTCTGCGATTTTAAACCAGTGCTTTTGCCTTCGCCAGGGTTGTTTCAGTGATGGATGAGCTGCAGTTCCAGGAGGAACATCCAGCACCGAAAAGGCGAAGTGTGATAAACTTCATTTAAAGGAGCCTGTGTTGCTCCATCACCAACATTTCCTCCAGGAATTTCTTTCATGGAATCCCAGAATGGTTTGGATTGGAAGGGACCTTCAAGCCCAACCAGTGCCACCCCTGCCATGGGTAGGGACACCTTCCACTGTCCCACATTGCTCCAAGCCCTGGCCTTGGCCTCTTCCAGGGCTGGGACATCAAAAACTTCCACAAACTTCTCTGGGAACCCTGTTTCTTCCGTAACTGTCTTTTCCCTAGGAGAGTTTAATATTTGCCTTTTCAAAACACACCCGTGGTATCATTTGGGGCCTGGTTGGGCTGGGCTCTCTGCACCCATCAGCTGAAGGTTGTGTCCCCCTCTCACATCACGGATATTTTTTCCTTCCCTCTGCTTGTTCCACTCCATGAATCCCAAATCCAGCCTGGAACAGTCTCACATGAAGCACTTGATGGATGGCTCCAAGAGAAGAAACTTCCCTGTGCTCTTGCCAGGCTCCTCCAAAGTCCCATTATTTTTCTTCGCTCGCATTTTGAAGCCCGTTTCATTGAGGAAGAATAACTCTCCCTTCCAGGTTTTGAAATGTTTTCCTAATCACAAGTGCTGCATGAGAAGAGCCATCACATTTTCAATAATTGATGGCTACTTTATTGAGTTGTCAGCACTAATTCATCCTCCTTTTGAAGCGCTGCGCTGTTCAAAGCAGTAATCCTTTGACGACGTGCTCATTTTTCGAGGAAAAGTTCATTTTTATAATTACTTTTTTTTTTTCCTCCTTTTTCCCTCCCCCACCGTGGAATGTAATTGTAGCCGTGTGGTGAGAGGGAGGGATGAGGCACCTTCCAGCTCGTGCACGCTCTAAAATGCCTTTATTACTCCTTGGGCTGCTCATTTCTCTGCCTCCCTCCTCTCGCAGAGCTTTAATTATACCTGGTTTAAAAGCGCATTTTGAAATATGACACCCGGCTCTGGAGGAGAACAAAAGAGACATTAATCTATTGTTGAAAGGGAAGGTGTAAAGCTCTTTTTTTGTGTGTGGCAGGGGCTGCCCCTCCCTGACAAGCAGCGTTCAGTGGGAGTAGCTGGGATTTTGGAGGCAGGGACTTGTCAACAGGAGAATTAAAAAATGAGCAACAGTGCAGGGATGCTGCCATTCCATCGAAACGTTCCTCCTGGCACCGTGGGTTTCCTCCCTGCCTCTGGAATCTTCCTGCTGAAGTGGATAAACTTTGCAGTTGGAAGGTTCATAGCGCTCGAATTTACATCTGAAAGAACCGAGGGAAGGCAGTAAATGAAAAGTTTCCCCTCTTGGTTCTAATTTATAAACAGACCTTTTCCATTTAAATAAAATAAAATAAAATAAAATAAAATAAAATAAAATAAAATAAAATTCCAGTTTCCCTCACGCGCACAAAGCTGTCAGAATTGTAATGTATTTTTGTGCAAATGATCTGCTTTTGTGCTGGGATTTTTGCTTTGTGGGAACTGCACTGTGGAGAAGGGAAAAGCTTTTCCCTCTCACTCTTGGTGGGTAGCAGGTCTGGTCATCCTGGGGCTGATCCAGGATTTCCTGGGGAATTCAAACCATTGGGATGGGCTCTTTAATTAAAAGATTTAAGGACTTTGTGCCTCTAAAGCGTACTGCTCCAGGGTGTGAAAATCGAGGAAATGCTACAACTCTACAGGAGAGCCCTGGCCAGGGCTGTTTTCGTTAATTAGATGCTGATTGTTGGCTGCTGGAAAAGGTGAAGGAGGAGAGGACTGATGGGCACTGGATGTGTGGAGATGGAATCTCAGTTTGGATCTGGCCTGACCTTGGAAGTGACTGGAGTAGCACCAGATTTCTGTCAGTGCGGGGGGGAGATGAGATCCATCCTGTTGGCCCTAAAAAATGTCTAAATAATATCAGGCATCTGGAACAGGAAAGGACAGAAGGAGATCTGGTCACTCCGCCTCATCCCACTCCTCCCTGGGTGAACAACATCCCCCAATAACCTCGGGAGTCACGCACAATTAAAAGGAAAACAAGCCTGGAAACGAAGAGAACAAAATATTCCAGCCTCCAAGGGAACTCCAGGATGCTTTGAGCCCAAGGCACTGGGATTTCTGTGTTTAACTCTATTTTTTCTCATTTAAGGGTCGTGGCAGGAGCGCTGTTGAGGCACGGGTTGAACCCGCTTTGGGCATTCCCTGTTTAATTCCCGCTCGGTTGTTTTCCCTCACAAAATGAAAAATATTATTAATCCCTGTTCTCCCAATTAGCAAAGGGATGTTGGGGGTGCTCCATGCCTGGAAGTGTCCAAGGCCAGCTTGGAGCAGCCTGGAATAGTGGGAGCTGTCCCTGCCTATGGCAGTGGGGTGGAACTGGGTGAGCTTTAAGTTCCCTTCCAACCCAAACCACTCTGGGATTCCACGACCATTCCCTTTTCCTGGAATATGAACTGCCAAAATGTGCAGGAGCGGAGGTTTTAGGGCTCCAGATGCTGGTCAAGTCATGGACCTGAAAATAAAAACTCTTGTGTGTGCTTTGGGTCTTCTTAGAGTCACCTGAAGGATATTTCCTGGCTGAAAAGCAGGAATGGTGTTGGATTCCTGTGGGTGACACAGGAAAATGGTGCTGTGGGGTCACAGCTGCTCTTGCAGGTTCTTTGGGATTGGGAGAAATGTTTGGAAAAAACCCGTTCCCAGACTGGGGATGTCATTGAAGAGACCCTCTCAAAACAAAGCTGCTTCCAGGTGACTTCTGCTCCATCTAAAGCCAATTTTCCCATTCCCAGGTTCAAGGAGCATCCATCCCCTGATTTGGCACCTTGGGCTCCTGTTGGGTTCAGAGCCATGTTCTGTCCCTCAGATGAATTCCTTCTAATAAAGCAATATTAGAAGGAATTAATCTGTGTCAAAATACTGGTTTTGGAGGGATTTGGATTGGATTCCTTGTTCTTCCTGAGGAATTTTGTGTTTGCTGGTTCGTCAAGCCAATCACACCCCTCAGGAGCTGCCAGAACATCATCTGGGTTTCATGTCCAGAGAATCTCTGGGAAGAGTGGCAAAGATAATAATGATAATAATGATATAAATATAATAATAACAACAATAATAATAATGTCAGTAATAACAAATCCATGAATATCCATGACAAATTCCCTCAGGCAAGCAGGATCTGTCATCTGTCGAGTTTAAACCAACAAATAACCAGAGGGTGGCAAGGCTTTCCTTGGTCTTTAGGCTCTTAAAAATAATTTGGCAACACTTGCGTGGTTTGTTAATGGAGCCAAGAAAATCAGGTTTAATTAAAAGGAATTTCCTTTGTGGTTTAAAAGCATTTTGAGGTTTCTGTGTCGTGAACCAGTGATAGGGGCTGAGTCGAGTCCAAATGTTGATTTGACAGTGAGGAAAAGCAAAGTTCAGCGCAGGAATTGAAATGTTCAGGCTTTCGGTTGTCTGCAAAGGTGTGAGAACACAAATAAACCCCTTTTTGGAAATAATGGGAATAATTGAGCTCCTGAACAGGAAACAATCCAGCCTTGAAGAGATGAAAGGGTTTAACAGCACCTGCACTTTTGTTTTGCAGAATGTTGGTCTGACATGGGGTTATAGCATTAAAAAAAAAAAATTAATCAAGGAATCGCCCTAATGGGGCTGAGAAAGCAAAATCCTGGAGTAATTTGCAGCCCAATTCATGCTCCAAGTCCTTTAGACATGGATCAAGGAGAAGCTTTGCGCAGGGCTCAGATTCCTGGCAAGCACAAAGTCTTCCAAACGTTATCTCAAATTCATATATTTAATCTTATTTATTTATGTTAAGACTATAAATAAAAATACTGATGCCCTAAAACCCCCCAGTGACTGATTATAACTTGCAGCCATGACGTAATTGAAGGATTCTTATGGATTATTCCATATTTACCACCTTCTGTCGTTGGGTCATTCCCTGCATGTTGGTGGCAGCACAGAGCTTCAGGAGAGGTTGGAATGAAGGTGGGAATGACCTGCCTGGCCAGAGGAGGAATTTCCATGCCTTAAAAAACCATAAAAATCCTGAAATAATGATACTGGAGATAAATAAATGACACCACAGGCAGCGAGCGGTGGCCAGGAGGCACCAGAGCTTCAATTCCGGCCCCTTCCATAGATCTAATTTGGGGATCCACCTTTTTTAAGAGGTCCAGGTTGTGAGGCAACCCTTTTTTTTTTCATCCTGGACTCGGGAGGAATGGAAAGGAATTTAGGGAAGGTCCAGTTGGAAAGTTCATGGCACAGGAAGGGGCAGGTTGAGAGCTCAGGTTGATGCACAAGGGGTTGCTTTTCTTTTCCAGCTGACTTTAGGTTGCAAATGTTGCTCTCAAAAAGGAGTTGTGTGGTTTTGGTTGATGTTCTGAATACATTGTTCTACAATAATTAAAGTCATTTATTAGAATTTATTTCACAACCCCTTGTTATTTTTTTATTTAATTGCACGCTAGAGCCCATTTTTAAGCACCTTTATCACGGTAAAAATAGCAGATGGGTGAGAATTTAAAAGTATTTTTGCACTTTTGGGATCTTTTCCATCAATTTAACTGCCCATATCCCCTCTCCCTTAGCTTCCCCACCAGTTTATGATCTGGTGAAGCCTCCAGCATCCTTCCTGGTTTATTTTTGTGTATCACACTCTCAGGAAAGGAAAATGGAAATAGAAACAGCGGAGAAAACTCGAACGCTGTAATTGCTTTTTCAATCAGTTTTCGAGAGCTGCTGTAGGAACAAAATGCAAGAGCATTTCAAACTCTGGTTTATGGTCCCACCTTATTGCGGGGAAATGCTCACATCTCTTTTCTGCCGCCTTCCAGTGGAGGTGCAGCGAATTGTTCAGTGGGTGGTGGGGTGAATATTCAAATATTTAGGTAAAGGTGGTGGGATCGGTCCATAAGGTCGTGTTTTTCACTGACCCTCTGTGCCACGGTGCCGACCCTTCAGCTAGCTCCCGAGCTCGGAGAGCGGGCACTTGGCTGTTGTTACCGGCCAGGACAGGAGCCGCCCGTGTGCGGGAGTGTCGCTGTTACGTCCGAGGCGCATAAAGAAAACGCCACAGAGTCCAGGCTCATGAACAAGTGGAAGCCGAAGCTTTTCTTTAGTAATTTTCTGACTACTATATAGGATAGAT
>VZTI01002701.1:33321-62040 GCA_013397865.1 Struthidea cinerea
GAAAAAATGGTATAAGATATTTTTTTTTTTTTTTTTTTTTTAAATCCTCTGCTTCATTTTTCAGAACATGAGACAATTCTCTTTTCTTAGCTTCCAGCTTGGGAAGCTCTGCATAGTGCCAAGGGTTCCATTAAATTCAATTTTTTCAGGATTAAGGATATTTGGGTTCTGTTCTTGAGTGGAGACCTTGAGTCCATCACCTCCCACTTCCAAGTGGTTTTGCTTTTTGAGCCATTCCTGGGAGCAGCCCTCAGCTCTGCCCAGGTTCTGTCTGGAGGTGCTTGGGAGGCACCTCCTTGCTGAGTTGCATTGGGATTTCTCCATCCCAGCACTGGATTTGTTTCAAATCCTTTGGAATCAAAGGAGATGGAGATTGGGAATTCCAATGTCTTGCTTGTCTTGGAGTTCAGTGGTTCCAACGCCGGCCTGTGCAATAAAATACTGAAATTCAAGTCCTGCTGAATGAATGATCTGAGGGGAAAATTTTCTCCTTCCTGTCCTTTTCCTAACCAATTCCTCTCCTTTCCATTGGATTTGTCTATAAATAGCGTTCCAGCACTGGAATGTTCTAATGGAAATTTGGGGAAACTCTAAATTTTACCCATTCTTTTGAGAGAAACCTAAATTAGAAACACCCGAAGAACCAAACTGTCACCCTCTGGCCACTTCTGGCCTCTTGTGTGGAAATTGGGGTGGAAATTTCCCTTGGAAATATTTTTTTCCTTTAAATTTAAGACCAGCCTTAAATCTGCATAAAATCCAGCCACGGAAAATAGTACGGTGAATTTAACTGCGAGTTTGGCTATTCTTCGGGCTGCCTCAGAGGGATGAATCCATAGGAAGGCCTCTGCTCTCTCCCCGTGTTTGCCAAGGATTGCTTTGGTGAACGAAGGCTTCTTCATCACGTTAATTAGAGTTGGGTTAAGGAGGAGTGAGGCAGAAATGTGAATTTTGGTGCTGAAAGGAGAATTTTGGTGCTGAAAGGTGAATTTTGGTGTTTAAGGGTGAGGTTTGAGTACCTTTTGTGATCCCCCCTATACCAAAACCCGCTGGTGACATCGGCCTGGTCTCTCTGCATTCTCTCACACCTGAAAATGAGGCTTTTAGACACTGATGCCACAATCTGACAAACTGGCTTCTAATTTCAGTGAAATGACATCTTTGTGAGCCCAGGAGCTGAGCCGGGCTTAGCTCAGGGTCCCTCTTAAGCCTTTACCTGTCATTCCTGGATTTCACCGTTTCTTTTCCAGTGATCTCTTGCATTTTCATTAATTTTGTTGAATTTAGATCATAATCACAGCCTTTGCACTGGACAGCACCAATCCAGGGGCACAACAGCATTTTCTTTTGGGAGCTCAGCCCTTCTAAACCTTTCTCAAGCCATTTTTTCCCAATTTCTTTCGGTTTTTCATCATCCAGCTGCCCTTGTCGTGGTCGCTGTCTCTTTCCAGGAGCGTCCCTCCTCCACCTGAACATTCCTATTCACTGTCTCCAGCAAGACATTTTTAACAGATAAATATATTTTAAATACTGGGGCTTCGAGACTGAAAAAAAAAAACAGATCTCAGAGCACATAAAAATAACACTGAGGGGTTTTATTCTCCAAACTGGGCCGGCTGTACGAAAACATCTATTAAAAATGAGCACTCTGCTCCTGAGCATCATTAATTCCATGCTCCACGTCCCATTTGTGTCGTGTTGCAGCTGCTAATGATGTTCTAGAGCACGGATGACAAAGGAGAGGGAAAGCTGCCACTCAGCACCGGTGAAATAAATTTGTCACCTTGCCACCAGCTCACCTGTAATTGGGGGAGTTGGGTAAAAACCTGAGTAAAAGCCACTTCTAGGAATATTCAAGGGCGGGGATGAAAATGTCAGGGATGTTTTTTCAGCTCCTGCAGCACAAACCGGGCTGGAATCAGTGGCTGTGAGTCCCTTTTCCTTGCACAAATGTATATTGATTAATGAAGGGAGAGCATGGCGCTTTTAAGTGATAAACAGTTGTGCAGCAGTGCAGAGGGTGTATTAAAGGCTAAGAGCTAATGACTTTTCTGGTGGATGGAACACATTAAAAGCAGCGGGAAGCTGCAGCTATTTTATCACCCCACTAATGTCCCTGACAACATTCACATGGTGGGAGTGAATGGATGGGAATCCATTTGGAGGAGTAAATTAAAATACCTTAAAAAATGCCTTTAATAACAGCTCCAGAACTCAGCGGGATCGGAGAAGGGAGAGATACAAAAGACCAATTAAATTATCCCGTCCATCTCCCTGCCGAGGCACTGATATTCCTTATTCTGCTGCGGCTGCTGCAGCATTCCAGGAGGATTCCAGTGGCTCAAGTCAGGGCTGGAAGTTGGGGCTGTCACAAACTTCCCCCTGTGTCCAAGCAAATTTTCCCTTCCCTGCTCATCTGCGGTGTGCGTGGAACGGGAATAAAAGAAAGACAATCCTTGTCCAAGCGATCATTTTCCTATTCCCAGCTTTTTAAGCTTGTGACAAAGCTGGGTTAGGAGCCATCTTGGGATCAGGGATTCATTGGTTTGAAGATTACGGAAAGGCATCTCCTCACGTGGATACTCCCAGTCCTGGCGCTGGGAATTTGGAGGTGAGACCACCTTGGCAGAGAATTCCTGGATTGTCCAGCACTGGAGTAGCTGCCCATGGAAGTGATGGAGTTCCCATCCCTGGAAGTGTTCAGAAAACATGTGGAGGTGGCACCTGGGGACGTGGTTTGGTGGTGACCATGGCTGATGGTTGGACTCAATGATCTGAGAGGTCTTTTCCAACCTTAACCATGATCCTTCTGGAGACCCAACCCCTTTTTGGGATGCTGGCAACCTCTTGGGTGGTGGCTAAGAGTTGACGTGCTGAGAATTCCCGTTTTGTGGGGAATTCAGGAGATTTGAACACTTCTGGTGTGTTTTGGGTGGACAGATTCGCTTTGCTGGTGCTGGAGAAGAAAATGCCGCCACTTGTAGAGATTCCAGGGCCGGAGCTCCTGGGACGAGGCTTTTGCTGGCTGGGGGTTTTTAAGCATAACTTGGGCACCTTCTGCTGTGGAATTCGAGCTCAAAATCAGAATAAAATCATCAGATCTGCAGCATAATCAGCCAGCAAAGTTTCTCCACCCAGGAATTTCCTCATCAAGTCCGTAATTCCATTGGGAGTGCAATGACTCTCCCAGGAAAGTCACAAACCTGGGCTTGATTTCGAGCCTGTCAGAGATGGAAAATCCAGCCCACCAAGCTGTTCCTGCGGTCAGTCACCCTCTCTGTTAAAAACAGGAGCTCATTTCTGCTCTGCTGTGATCCAGCTTCAGCTCCCATCTGCTGGATCTCCTCCTGGACGGCTGGGAAGGCTGGAATGACATAAAAATGAGGAGCTGGGAAAGGATTCTGATGTCACAGGCATTCAGGAACTCACAAAGGAAAAGTTTTTTTACCTTTTTCTGTGCAAATATCGTCAAAGTGTCATGAGAGACAAGTCCAGGTCAGCGGGGCTGTGTAGAACAGGCAGTTGAGTGGAGCATTTTTCCTTGGAAAAACTTTTCCATGTGGAGTTATCCAGTCACGTTTTTCTGTCTTGACAATGGCAAAATCAGATTTTGCTGGGACAAACGAGCCGTAGTCATTGGGAGTGAGCATCACACTTCACACCAAGGGCAGTGAGGAGGACCTGAGCTGCACCCCAGGGGCTGGATCCGTGTCCTGCATGAAAATCCATGAAGGGAGAGGTTGGCGGGTTCTGGGATTCCGTAGGAAGGGAATCAGTTTGATTAGAAATTTGGGAAGTGGAGCCAGGCTGGGAGAGGTGGGAATGCCCAGCCTGGAGAAGAGAAGGCTCCAGGGAGAGCTCCGAGCCCCTTGCAGGGCCTGAAGGGGCTCCAGGAGAGCTGGAGAGGGACTGGGGACAAGGCCTGGAGGGACAGGACCCAGGGAATGGCTTCCCACTGCCAGAGGGCAGGGCTGGATGGGATCTTGGGAAGGAATTCCTGGCTGGGAGGGGCTGGAATGGAATTCCCAGAGAAGCTGTGGCTGCCCCTGGATCCCTGGAAGTGTCCAAGGTAAGGTTGGATCAGGCTTGGAGCAGCCTGGGATAGAGGAAGGTGTCCCTGCACTGGATGAACTTTAAGGTCATTCCCACCCAAACCATTCCATGATTCCATGAAGTCTTTCCAAGGAAGCTTTTCCTTGCAGTGAAGCCCAGCCTGGAGCACAAGTTTATCTCAAATTTACCAAAGAATTTGATGAAAATTCCCATCCAGCCGCAGCCTGTCCTTGTGCCTCCTCTCCAGCTTTGGGATTCGGCCTCCCAAATTCCAGAAAAGCCACGAGTGGCTCAGCTCTGTGGGCTGAATTTCAAACTGTGGAGCCACTGGTTTATTTCTGAATCCTTGCAGGGTTTCCAAACCCTCGTGGCAGCCTCCCCTGTCTGTGTTTAACTGGCTGTGATCGATTCTGCATTTACTGGGCTTGTGCAGGGCTGGCCCCAGGAAATGCTCACTTTGTGTTCCAGTCAGGGACTCTGTGAAATCCTAAATATTGAACCGAGTGTTCAGAGGAGGGAAACTCTCCTGCCTGGCCGCAGTAATACGGCAATAAGCAGATTTTATGGTTCATGTTCTCCATTTTTAAAAAAAACAAACCGACAAATGTACATTTCGCTCCTCATCAATATTCCAGTTCGCTGGAGCAAAGCTTTTTCTGTGCCAGGTAAATAAGAGTTCTCCCAGACGTTGTTTGTGCGCTCGTTTGGCTCCTGCAACATCCCATTTAAAGTGGGGAGAGAATTCCAGCAGATCCTGGGCTCACATCCGTGGGGTGAATTCACTCAGGATAAATCCCATAGGAATTAAAATATCACCTGCATTGAAACAGGCAGAGTTATGGTTAAAAAAAGAGAAAAAATCCCTTGGAGTGAGGAGCATTTGGGAAGCAAGGTTGTAGTGGGATGTGGTATAACCATAGTAACAGCCGATACTGGAATAATGGATTTTCCTGGGAAAAGGGAAAGCAGGCTATCAGATTGGAGACTGTGAAAAGAGATTGTGCTGCTGAACACGGGTTTGAATGGAACTGATACATTCTAAAAGCTGCAGCCCTTTGTAAACCCTGGATATGCCGGAAAGAAAAGTGGGAAAACGGCGTTATCACTCCACGTGGGATAACCACTCATCGGTAAAAGAGGGAATTTAGATTCTCCTCTTCCCTCTGTTGGCTAAAACAAATGGATTTAGTTGGTTCAGGGCTGGTTTTACTCCTCTATTTTATTGTTTTACTGTTTTATTTTAGTGGTGGTGCTGGATAGGGCTCCAGCTTGGCTCCCCATGGCACCGATGGATCCAAATATTCCCAGTCCCACTCCCGTGGCCTCAGGGCTGGTGTTGGCTATTTCAGAGCCATCAAAGAGCACTAAACAATCCATTTATCCAAATATTCCAGGCAAACTGGCTCCCCAGCTGCTGCTTTTCGGGTTTCAGTGATTCCCATCTCAAACTCTGCTCGTTTAGTGAGAGTTCTTCCCGTGGCCTCACGAGGTATTTGGGAGAAATTTGGGTAAAGGGCCCAAATTTTCATCTCCCTTTCTCATTGCCCTCCAAGGCACTGACAGCACTTGGTATTTACCAGCTCACAAGAGCCTGGCCAGGTAGTTAAGCTTAAGGTATTTAAGTTTTATCCCTTGGGAATGGTCCCAAATCCAGAGCTGTGGCTCAGCACTGAGCCTGAAGAGCTTTGAAAACTTTGCCTCTCTCCTGTCCTGCTTTAATTACAGCTGGGCTCTGTTTGGTGCTTTAAAATCGTGAGGTGTCAGCTAAACTCCAGCTTAAAAATTAGCTCAGGCTTTATTAATTCTTCTCCTTCAAGGCAGCCACGTCCTGCCCTCATCTGGTGCCTTCCTCTGCCAAGGCATCTCGAGGAGGGATTTTGTGATGGGTGATAATCAACTAATAATGGACAACCCTTCCAGTGCCAAGATCTCGTCCTCCATCTGCTGTGTTTTGGTGAAGACAGTTCTGAGCAGGATATTCCCATCTTTTGTCTGCTTTTCCCAAGGAAATGGAGCAAGGGAATGAAGCTTCTCCCTCCCAAGGCATGGGAAAAGCTGTGATTTCTGCCAAAAAACAAATATTGAGGGGGAAGATTGTTCCTCTAATCCAAGTACTCCTCACCAGGGTGTTAGAAAAAAAAATTATGCACTTCCCATCCCTGGAAAAGTCCAAGGCCAGGTTGGACGGGGCTCGGAATAACCTGGGATAGTGGAAGGTGTCCCTGCCCATGGCAGGGGTGGAACTGGATGATGTTTAAGGTCTCTTCCAACCCAAATTGTTCTCTGATTCTATGAAAAGCTGAAGGTTTTGGAGGTTTGAGCTGTTGGTTTGAACTTCTGCATGTCAAGGACTCGTTGAAAATCACCTTTATTGTCCTGAAGCTGTGTTTATGAGGCACCCTTAAAAACACCCCCCCAAGCTGCATCCTTGCAGTACTGACCCGTGGGCAAGGACTTTGCTCATCAGATGGAAAATGCAAAGCCGTTTATTGCGCAGTCAGAATTCCCTAAATCCCAGCACCCCACAGGATATCACATCCTATAAACAGCAAAGATGTTCCCCACAGTGTCCCCCAATCACCTGGGGCATTGCACAGATTTTACCCATTATGGGAACAGGCAAACAATGCCCTATAAGGCCACAAACTCCAATGAACACTTCTCCTAGGCCCAGTCTGTCCATAAACACACAATCCTCTCTCAGTCCATCCCCGGTGACCTGGATGCACTCCCAGGGTCACCTCCGGGCCCAGGACAGAGCCCCTCTCTCTGATCCTCAGGGCCCGTCTCTCTGCCACCACCACCCAGTGCACTCCAACACGTCCTTTCACCTCCAGGGCTCTCTTTCTCCAGTCATTTTAAAACCTTCACTGGGGCTGCACAAGGCAAGAATCCCAAAGGAATGGCTGGGATACTGAAATCCCGGAGGAATGGCTGGGGTGCTGAAATCCCAAAGAATAGTATCTCCAGGTCTGCTTGTTCTGTGTCACCCCGCAGTCAGAGCAGGAATTCTGCCTGCCCTGGAGCTGCTTTCCATCACCTGAAGCCCCAGCCCAGCTGAGAATAAGGAACAAATCAAGGGATAATGGCAAATGTTTGTGCAATGCATTAAAGACAAGCCCCGCAGTGTTAATAACCAGCGGCGCTCTCCGTTTTATCCTCAGCCGAGGGATTGAGGGCATCAGGAGGAATTTCTTTTTATTTTTAGCAGCCTTCAGCCTCTTTTAAAACCTTCCTGGAGGAGTAATGAACCATCCCCTCGGCGTGGTGTTGGGATTCAGGTGTGAGGGGCTGGGCATTGTTCCCTGGATGAGTTTCCTTGTTAGTGTGGGGTTTTTTTAAAAGGCTCCATTGAAGTGCCTGGCCATAAAATTAAGCTTTGATCACATCCATTTGCTGTTAATGAATCCAGATGGGGCAGAGACAACGGGATTGTGGCTCTGGGGTAAAGCCTGAGCTGCCTTTCATTTTGGGGACTTTCAGAAGCTCCAGGCCTGGCCCAGCTAACGAATCCAGCTGTCCCAAATGCCTCCTCAGACAGGGTGTCCCCAGGGACACCTGCAGAGGTGGCAGCAGGGCTTTGGGAGAGGTTAAGATGTCACAGGGAAATGGCCATTACGTGTCTGGCAGCGTCTTCTTTCATATGGTAATTCCCTTTTTCCTCCCTTTTAGGTTTGTTTTTTTTTAATCATTCCAGGAGCTTTGTGTTCCCTTTAAATCAAACGGGTTTATTCTAAAATCCAGATACTGGCAGGAGCTTTGCTGGGATTTTAATGTTGTCGAGGAAAATAAGTGGGAAAAACACCATAAAAACCACAATAGTTTCTGTTTTAACATCCACTTGTGGGATTTGAGGTTGTTGGTTTTTTCCAAATGTTGAGTTACAGAAAGAAATTGAAATGAGCTGGATCCAGGCCAGCTTTGATTCCTCCTCGTGTGGTTTTGTGTCCAACCCAGGAGGGTTCACATGAGGATTCCTGGAAGGACAGATCCTGCTCCTGGGAAGCTGCAGGAGATCAGTTCATGCCACAGGTCTGCTGGAACCCCCACCCTCCTCCCACTGCTGAATCCCAGTGGGGAAGGAAAAATCTGATTATCCATGCAAAAAGGAAAGGAATTGCTTTTGTCTTCCGTGTTGCTACATGAGCTGGGGAGGATTTTCCTCCTCTTTCTTATTCCCGAGGGATAAATGGTGACTTGAATCCCTCACCACATTTATCAGCCCAGCTTGGGCTTGACTTTAATCTCAAACCACACCAGGCTCCGCTCAGGTGAGACCCCACCTGCAGAGCTGCCCCAGCTCTGGGGACAACAGCAGCAGGAGCTGGAGCTGCTGGAGAGAGCCCAGAGGAGGCCCCGGAGCTGCTCCCAGGGCTGGAGCCCCTCTGCTCTGGAGCCAGGCTGGGAGAGCTGGGGGTGCTCACCTGGAGAGGAGAAGGCTCCAGGGAGAGCTCCGAGCCCCTTGCAGGGCCTAAAGGGGCTCCAGGAGAGCTGCAGAGGGACTGGGGACAAGGCCTGGAGGGACAGGACCCAGGGAATGGCTTCCCACTGCCAGAGGGCAGGGCTGGATGGGATCTTGGGAAGGAATTCCTGGCTGGGAGGGTGGGGAGGGGCTGGGATGGAATTCCCAGAGAAGCTGTGGCTGCCCCTGGATCCCTGGCAGTGTCCAAGGCCAGGCTGGACATTGGGGCTTGGAGCGGCCTGGGACAGTGGAAGGTGTCCCTGCCCATGGAATGGGATGAGCTTTAAGTTCCCTTCCCACCCAAACCATTCTGTGATTTCAGTAGGATTTGGGTAGAGCCTTAAAATGGTGCTTTTGCCCTCACTGGGCTCCTTCCACCATCCCAGGCAGGGATAGAAATGAACCTTGGCAGTTTTGGAGTCCTGGGGCTGACGAGCCGCGCTCACACCTCGGAGCCCATCCCTGTGGAATCAGCATCCAGGGCTGCCACGGCCCCTCCAGGCTCTTCCCTGCTCCATTTCCTGGGGATGTCTCTGGGATACAAGTCCTGCAGGGACTGATCTCCAAGCCCAGGCTGGGATTGAATATTTGTTAAAACACCGATGTTTGGAGCACCCGGAGAAGTGGCACCAACAGGAGCATCTGAGCAGCAGCTACGCCAGACTCGGGTTCTGTTTGGACAAATTAATCCCAAATGGTTGCTAATTACAGTAGGAAAGATGGGCTAATTCCTGGGACTTGCTTAAGAGCAGAGCTTCATAAGGTACAAGAGCAGCCAAAGATAGTGGGATTGGTTTTTTTTTCTCCAAGTACAGTAGGGAGCCAAGGATGGGCCAGGAGCAGCACAGGTGGTGCTTGAGCCTTCAGGGAACTTCCCATCCCAAGGATTCAGGAGTGCTCCCAACGAGGGTGAGGTTGGAAGGTGCTTTTTTAGCAAATCAGGGACAGGGAGAAGAGCAGGATCAATTCCTGTCCCTCAGGGGTTGCTCTGGAGGAGCAGGATTAGGGATCAGGGCGATGCTCCTGCGCTTTCATCGGGAAATCAGTGGAGAGGTGGAAGTTGGGCTCATGGGGACATGGCAGAGGTGGTGATTTGGGGTTGATGAGATTTTGCTCTGAGTCACCAACTTCTCCTCACGTCCTGATTAACAGACGAAGTGGGGCTCTTTCCAAACCCCTGGGATCCTCCCGTATAAGTTGAGTCCCGAATTTCCCAGCCAGGATTCCCAAATGCTGCAGTCTCTTCCTTTGCCTTTGCTGCAGTTCAGGAATGACCCTCCACTCTACTGAGACCATGAATAATTCAATTTCTGTCAACTTGGGACTTCCATGACCTCCCCTCTGTCTCGTTTGCAGCAACAAAATCAAACGCAGTGGGCAAAATAAATACAAACCGTGCCAAGTCACCTTGGGGGGGCTCAGAAATCCCAGAATTCATGGAGCTGTTGAAATCTTGGACATTATTGGATTTATGGTACCTCCTGCAGGCTGGAGGAAACCAAACCTGCTCATCGGGGGTTTTAGTGGCACTCAGGGCTCTGGGCTGGGTGACAAGGTGGGGATGGGTCACAGGCTGGACTGGATGGTCTTGGAGGTCTTTTCCAGCCTCACTAATTCCAGGATCTATGGGATGAGGAGCAGCAGTTTGGGCTGTGTGTTCCTCGTTCCTCTGAAAATCTCATTTTGAGGTTTCACCTAATGCAGGAAAGACCTGGTGAACTTCAGGAAGTGGCTCAGAAACCCAAACTTCCCCAACCCTCAAACCACTTCCCTCCTTCTCTTTCCCAGTTTTTTCCTTCCCCTCATTTCTTCAGCCTCGCAGGAGCCTCTGGCAGAGCCGCTCCATCACCCGCTCGGCGTCGGGGAGCGCCAGCTGCACGTTTGCATCTGTGACAACAATTAGCAAAGCAGGAGAGGGCTGAGGTAAAGATTCACCGAGCTGCTGCTCATGCCTGGGCTTTTGTCCCCTCCCCAGAGCACGGTGATCGTGGAGAAGACGGTGCAGGACCTGATGAACCTCATGCACGACCTGAGCGCCTACTCGGACCAGTTCCTCAACATGGTGTGCGTGAAGCTCCAGGAGTACAAGGACACCTGCACCCTGGCCTACAGGTACGGCCTGGGACAACAGTTCAGGGGGGAATCGCTGCCTTCGGGGTTGGCTGTTCTGCCGGGGTTGTTAGGAGTTGCTTCTGGAATCGTCTCTGCTGGGGTGGTCAAGGGTGTTTCCTTCTAGGGGAAAAAAAAAGCTGGAATTATGGTCAGTGGAATAGGAGGAGTTGTGGCTTCCCAGTGGATTTATCCACATCACTGCGTGGTTGAGGGTCTTGAGATGACAGTGGTGGTAGAGCTTAGAAATTGCTCCAGCTCTTCCCTTAGTCAGGCAGGATGACAACTTCCAGGGCCTAAAGGGGCTCCAGGAGAGCTGCAGAGGGACTGGGGACAAGGCCTGGAGGGACAGGACCCAGGGAATGGCTTCCCACTGCCAGAGGGCAGGGCTGGATGGGATCTTGGGAAGGAATTCCTGGCTGGGAGGGTGGGGAGGCCCTGGGATGGAATTCCCAGAGAAGCTGTGGCTGCCCCTGGATCCAAGGCCAGGTTGGATGGGGCTTGGAGCAGCCTGGGATAGAGGAAGGTGTCCCCACCCATGCTCCCTTCCAACCCAAAGCATTCCATAATTCCATAGTAAAAGGAGACCTCAGGTTGGACACTGAGAATCTGAAGTGTCACCTTCAAAATAAATGGCTGAACGTACCTTTGGCTCTCTGGTAGCGTCGTTCAGCTTCTTCATCTGAACGTCTGCAAGGAATTCAGCTTTATTTGAATTAATTGTACTGAGATTTGGGTACTCGGATCTCGTGGCAATGTAGGAATTTTAGGATGAGAGGAAATGGCCGTAAATTGCACGGGGAGAGGTTGAGATTGGATATTAGGAAAAGTTTCTTCCCTGAAATGTTGGTCAGGCATTGGAAGGGGCTCCATCCCTTCCAGCTGGAGTCCCCATCCCTGGACGGGTTTAAAGCCCTGTGGATGTGGCACTTGGGGACGTGGCTCAGTGGTGGCCTTGGCAGTGCTAGGAATGGTTGGACTCAATCCTAGAGGTCTTTTCCACCCGAAATGATCCTGGAATTGTAGGAATTAGTAAGTGTGTGAATCCACGCTGGGTTTGGTGCACCTTTCCCAAAACAATTCTATAAACTGACAGGGAGTCACCAAATGCTCTGTCCCTGTTCCGTTGGCATTTTGGGATGATCCACCCCTAACTTTCCCCAGCCAAAGCATGGAATCTCAAGGCAGCACAGTCCCACTGGCCGCGGAGGTGTTTGGTTAAACCCTTCAGGTGCTTAATTTATCAGAGATTTCCTGATAAATCAGGACATTGATAAATAAGGAAATTGATAAATAACTTCTCCTATTGATGAGTATTGATAATTAATTTTTCCTAAGTACATCGCAGTTATCCATCTGTAAAACGGCCCTCCTGGACAGGAAAACTAGGATCATGCCCCATCCCATGGGGATAAATAATTCCATGTGAAACCACTACAGATGCTGCAGGAACGTGGGCTGGAAGAGCTGCTCTACATCATTCCCTGCATGGCTATTGAGCCTGAAAAAGCCCTTGTGTTTCCTGACCAAGAAATTACTTCCCATTGCCTGATTTTTTTCAGGAAAAGCTTCATCTGGCAAACAGGCTCATCATCATCATCATCATTATTATTATTATTAACAACAATGGCAGTGAGAAGAGGCTAAACTTTGCTTGAACAGCCCCCTAAACTGGGAACTGCTTGTGTGCCATTGTCCAAAATACTCCTTTTTCATCCCAAACTTCCCTGCCTGGAGCCAGACAATGGATTTGATTTGTTTGGCTTGAACTCCGAGGTCCTTCCTTCCTTCCTTTGCCATTCCTGGCTTTGGCACCTGCTGAGGGGCTAATTAGGACAACGCTAATTTGGCCATCTCCTGATTGCAGCAAGAGGAAAAAACAGGAAACATTCTCGTTTTGCTGCTGGCAAAGGACTGAAATAGAAATCCACATCCATTCCCGGGAATGCAGGGGAACGGAGCAGCTCCCGGCATTCCCCGTTCCATCCGCGGGGATGTTATGCCCTCTGCAGGGATCTGGGCTCCACACAGCCCTGCCCTTTGCTCCAGGGGTTTTCCCTGGGGTGCTGGCATGGATAAATCCCGGTGTTGATGAAGTTGGGGGAGTCAGGGTTATTTGTAGCTCCTTAAAATCAGGATGAACTCCTCGGAGCTGGGAGTCGATCCCATCTGGCAGAGCTGGCGGAGCAAGGGCTGCTCTTGGGATGGCAAAGAGTGAGAATTCGGGGAGCCAGAGAGGTGGTTTTTGTAGGATTTGTTCCCCGTGTGTTCCTTGAGGGGGAATGTGAGCAAATGTGGGTGAAAAGCACCCAAGGGGAGGCTCCTCCAGGCAGGATTTTATCCGGAGTTCTCTGCGGAACAGCTCGGGAAGGACGTCAGCACTGGGAAATGCACAGCTGAGATTGTTCATTCTGAGCTCCGTTTGGCTCGTGTTTTCCAGGGATTTAAGGGAAAAAAAATCAAACCTAAGGGGGCTGGATGGGATGGGACATTTCTATAAATAGCAGCTCTCGTGTGTCAATCGATGACAAATTTCGGAAGTGCAGCAGAGGTGAGATTGAGATCTCTCCTGCAAATCGCATTTCTGTCCAAATTCCAATTCCAGTTTGCCACGCAAACTGTTTACAAACGTCAGCTCTGACTCCTG
The DNA here is from genome assembly GCA_013397865.1 of Struthidea cinerea. Classification (NCBI taxonomy): domain Eukaryota; kingdom Metazoa; phylum Chordata; class Aves; order Passeriformes; family Corcoracidae; genus Struthidea; species Struthidea cinerea. The sequence continues at coordinate 46,593 of VZTI01002701.1, forward strand.
ACTAATTGATGAGGGGCTAGGGCTGAAAATGCAAACGAAAACGGGAGATGGAGCCCCCAAACCTCCTGCCATGCTGGCAGCTCTTTCCAGTCGTGTCCAACCCCCGTCTCCAGCAGATTTCCAGGAGAGCAGCCCAACTCCGGAGTTCAAAACCATTCTACGTTCAAAACCTGAGTGTAAAACCCTTTTTATGGGATTTTTGGAGGTACTGAAAGGCCATAAAAGGCATCACAGGGGCAGGGAGTTCACAGTTGCTGCCCTTAACACGAGTCCTTCTTTTTAATCTTCTGCCGACACCCTTCTCCGACAAAATTTGCTGTCTCAAATGCTAAAATTAATCCCTTTCCACTCCTTTCTACGTAAATTGGCCAATATTTACCCACGTCCATGTTGAAGTTGCACATTTTTATTTTGTTGCCTGCTTTAAGCTCTGTCTTGTGTGTCCACCCCTTTCTTACCCATCTTCCCCCTCACCTCATCCATTTTTGAACCTCTCTGAGGGCTCTGAGTGAAGGCGTCGCTCACCCAAAGGGTTTTTTTGTCTTAAAAAGAGATGGGCATCACCAAAATGGGATTCAGAGAGTTGAGAAGTGATTAAATCCTCTGGAGGTGCTCAGCTCCCTCTCTGGAGGCAGCTCCTGGTGTCCAACCTCCTTTGGCTGAACTCTCTCAGCTAAATTTGGGGGGGAAAAAAGTGGGAAATAACTGGGCCTGGCTCGCTCCAAATGGTGAGGAAAAGAAACCCCTCCTGCTTTCCAGCCAGGAAAAAAATAAATCCAAGTCCCTTTTTTATTGAGAAGGAGCAGATGAATTCAGCCAAAATGTGGGGTGTGCAGTCAAACAGGATTTTTTGATTCCCCAGGAAATGATTTTGCTGCTTCTTAGTGGCATCTTCCCCTCCTTGCAGTAACTTTTGGGGTTTAAGTTGCTTTTTTCACTCTTTTTGGGGTAGAAGTGTCCCCTCAGCTGCTTTTTAACCCTCGGCAACACCAGCTCAGCATGGAAACATCACCTTGGCCATGGGAAGAGGAAAAAATCATCCAAAAATCCAGATTTGGTACCTGGGAAGGTGCTGGCACACACCAGGATTTTGGCCACGGCATCAAGGCTGCCTCTCCCAACGTTCCCCCCTCACCAGCAGGCTGGGAATGGGCAAGATTTTGGGCAAGACATATTCAGGACAGCTGTCCCAGCCTGATATTCCATATTGTATGACGTCTGCTCTGCAATAAAAGCTTGATCCATGAGGGTTTTTCCATCTTTTCTCCTCCCTCTGTCCTCTGAGGAGGGCAGTGCTGGAGCAGCTTGGTGGGCACCTGGATCCAAGTCAAACTCCAAGGTCAGCTCCCTATGGCAGCAGCAGGAAAAATTATGGAGGCGTTTGGGAGAAGGGGAACGGGGATGAATGGAAGCGTTTTGAGCTGTACTGAAAGATGTCACCCTGTCCCGGGATAAGTCACTCATGGACCCACACTGGATTGAAGGTACAGAGGGTGAACTCTGGTTGAGAAGCTGGGGAGAAAATGTGGGAAAAAGGAGTCTGTAATTGGCGGGAAAAGCTGGGTGTCCAGCGGAGATCAGGGATGTTCCAGCCTCTCCAACACCTCAATGTTGGAGCAGAACCAACCTGTCCATAAAAATCAGGAGGTGTTGGAGCCCTGGCAGAGAGCGGGGCTGTAATTCCAGGGGACCCACGCCGGGGTGGGAGGGTCCAGCGTGGATTACTTTGGAGCTCGCTGATTTCAGTGGATCCGTGGATTCATGGATCTTGCCCAGAGAGGACTCCCCATTCCTGGCAGTGTCCAAGGCCAGGCTGGACAGGGCTTGGAGCAGCCTGGGACAGTGGAAGGTGTCCCTGCCCATGGCAGGGGTGGCACTGGATGGGCTTTAAGGTCCCTCCCAACCCAAACCACTCCAGGATTCCACGGATACCACACCACCAAAAGGTGAGGAAAGCAGGAGCCGTGGAAAACTCTGACCCTGGAAAAGCAAGGACACCAGGCTGAGTTTGCAGCTTGTTAGAGCATCCCATCCTCCCCTGTCTCCTCCCCAGTGCTGACTCCACAAACAGTAGGAATTTTGAGGACAGAGGGTAATAGGGATCATAAACCAGAGAGGTGGCTCTGTGTGACTCCATCAGGACACTCCCAAAGAACCCTTGGAATTGTGGACGTCTGAAAGGCCACGATAAGGCTGTAAATAATTGAAGAGAGCAAACAGTGGAAGTGCAGAGAGCTGAGCTGAGAGGGGAAATAACAGGGAGTAATGGGATGAAATTGAGGGAAATAAAACACGAGCTCGGTATCAGGAGTGTTTTTATCCAAGACTTGGATTTGTTCAAGTGTGAAATGGACTCCCAAGGGAAGGAGAGTATTACTTCAGTCATTTAAATGTGCAGAGGACAAAGCCCTGGCTGGTATATTCCCTGGAACAGTTGTCTTGCCTTGGCACAGCAATGCCCAGATATCATCAAATGCCCTTTTTCCATCTCGGATGTCAGAGCTGCTGGTGGAGATCTTTTATCCCCCTCAGTTTTCACCAGGGTGAAAAATAAAAGAGCTTTTTTTGTATTTCCCCTGAGTGGAAAAACACCAACTCCCTCCCAGCAGCAGAAGGGCCACACGGGAATGTTGACGCCGAGGTCTTGTGTGGCTGGAAACAAAACTCAGCCTTTTGTCTGTGACAGATTGAACGTGAAACTTGAAGGGAAGGAAAATTTGTTTGTAAGTGCATGTGACAAATTCGTTTTCACAAATCCTGTGCGGTTCCTGAGCAGAGCTTGTTTTCCTGGAGGATGGGGAAAGGGTGGGAAGAGAAATGAGCTGTTCTCTTCAGGATGGATCAGAGCTGGCTCCTGTCTCAGTGCCTTTCTCGCTGTTTTCCTTTGCAAAGCGCAGATGCTCGGGGTGTTGTTGTTTTCGTTTCCATTTATTCCCAAAGTCACCACCTGAGTGCTGCTGACAGCTCATCTCTGCCCCAGCGTTCCCGCCTGGATCCAGGAGAGTGTGGCTGGAATGTCTCTGCCACGTCCGTGTCAGGGGATGCTGGGGTGTGGGAATGTCGCTGTCGGCTCAGCCCGTTCCAAACTCTGCCATGGAGCCAGGCTGGGAGAGCTGGGGGTGCTCACCTGGAGAGGAGAAGGCTCCAGGGAGAGCTCAGAGCCCCTTGCAGGGCCTAAAGGGGCTCCAGGAGAGCTGCAGAGGGACTGGGGACAAGGCCTGGAGGGACAGGACCCAGGGAATGGCTTCCCACTGCCAGAGGGCAGGGATGGATGGGATCTTGGGAAGGAATTCCTGGCTGGGAGGGTGGGGAGGGGCTGGAATGGAATTCCCAGAGAAGCTGTGGCTGCCCCTGGATCCCTGGGAGTGTCCAAGGCCAGGCTGGACATTGGGGCTTGGAGCAACCTGGGATCTACTGGAAGGTGTCCCTGCCCGTGGCAGGGGTTGGAAATGAGGATCTTTCAGGTCCTGGATTGACTCTTCCAAATCCAGCATCCTGTTTGTCTCCTGAAATTCCCAGTCAGGAATTCCAATGAGTTACCCTGCCACAAATACAAAACAGGGAGAGTCTTCCTGACTGGAAGACACTGCAATCCCTGACTCGGTTTCCCACACAGGATTTAGCTGGAATCTCCATCAGGAGATGCTTTGGATGACTGGAAAGAAGATCCTGGACCCTTCATTTCCCCTCCGTTGCTTCAGCCCCGCTCCCAGGCTGGGCCAGCTGGGGGTGGGGGGAGGTGGTGGCTTCCAGCCGGGGGTTCCTGGGCTGGTCCCACCTTGCAGTGACTCCACCATGGGCAGAGGCTGCTGAGCTCCTCTGAGATTCCAGAGGAAGATGATCCATGGAGGCGCTGGGGCAGGGTGACCTCCTCCAGCTGGGTGCCAAACTGAATTTCAGAGGTTGGAGAATTTAGGAAAATGGCCCTTTTTCCCCTGAAAGAGCTCTCAAAGTCCATCAGGAGTTGTGTGTTTAAGAGAATTTGATACGCTGTCCACCCGCGTTGCCATCTCCTCCTCGTGAGCTCTGTGTGGAATTCCTCTCTGGATCCTCTCCTCACTGCTTAATCCACATCTGTGTGATAGGGATTTTAAGGAATAATGCAGAATTAAATTAAAAGTGGCACTAAAAGCACGATTTGCTCCTCTCTGAGGTGGTTGTTGCTGCTCTCCCCACAGGACCATCGTGCAGTCGGATGAGAAGCTGGTGATCAGCGCGTCCTGGGCCAAGGACGACGATATCAGCAGGCTCCTGAAATCCCTGCCCAACTGGAGCAACATGGCCCAGCCCAAGCAGCTGAGGCCCAAGAGAGAGGAGGAGGAAGATTTTATAAGGTAAAATATTGTGGGGAGTTGTGAAAGGGTTTCAAGGGGAGCAGCAGCAAAAAGTGGGAACAAATTTACGGTGTTTTCGGAGCTGTCGTGTCCCCAGGTGTGAGGAGAGCCATGGAATCGTTTGGGAAATGGGAAAGACTTCGGAGATCATGGAGTCCAACCATCCCCAGCACTGCCAAGGCCACCACTGCCCATGTCCCCAAGTGCCACATCCACACGGCTTTAAATCCCTCCCGGCATGGGGACTCCACCCCTGCCCTGGGCGGCCTTTTTGGGGAAGAAGTTTTCCCAATATCCAACCTAAACTTTTCCCGGTGCAGTTTCTGTTCACTGTGTTGTTCAAACAGAGCCGTTTGTGATCTGAGTCAGGGAAGTGCCTGGGATTGAGGAAGGAGAGAAAGGATTGCTTTGAATCCAGACAGTTCCTTGTCCTGCTGGTTGGTGCTGCTCTGATCGCCCACGTGATGACAGGAGCAGCATTTTCTGACCTGATGGAGGGGCCAGCTGGTTGTACCGGGCAGGAATTCCCAAAAATGATGCTGTGATAGGAATGCCATGAGCTGGTGGAGTTTCCCCTCCATCCCAGCTCCAGGAATTAACTCAGCAGAGCCAAATGAAAAATACTGGTACTTCCAGAGGGAATTCTTCTGGAGACAGCTCTCTGTGTCCAAACCAGGTTGTTCCTACCTTTCCAGGGCAGATTCCTTTTCCCTGCACGCTGGGAATGGCTCAGCTCCCGTGTGATTCCAGAGCCTGCACATTCCCATCCCTGTTCATCACTCCCTTGATTGGCACTTGGCTGTAAAACTGGTGGAGTAGGAGAAGCTGTTGAAAATAACAAGTCTAATTTGCCCAGATTGTCATTTTCCTCCTTCCCTGCCTGGAAGCCCCGTGACAGGGAGGATGCAGCCTGGAGAGGATGGGATTTGTGTGGTCACAGAAGGGTTTGCAGCTTGGGCAGGGATTTAAAACACCCCCGGTGGAACAGGGAGGCTGCAGAGATCACTCTGTGCAGTCCCTGAGTTGAATTTCATGGATTCAGTCCTCACCTACATCTTCGTCTTCACATTTATCCTTCATTTCCTTGCCTGGGAAGCCTTTCCTGGTTCTTCCTGTGATTCCTGAGCCATCAGCGTGGGATACCAGAGCTCCAACAGGCACTGCTGGCTGAGTGGAAAGTCCTGGTGAAGCAAAAAGGGATGGCCAAGCTCAGCCTGATGCTGACAGAGCCAACAGTTTGATCCTAATATGCATTTTATTCCATTTATTCCGTTTTCCTGGCCATTAATTGAAGCATTTTGTGACACTGGATCAGAGGAGCTACAATGGAAAGCCATCAGGAAAAGCCTATTCCTGAATTCCCTGGGAAAAGCTCTTGTGCTGGGGCATTTTTTCAGGCCAGGCTTTAGGACAAAGATCTTTTCTCAGTATCTGTTTGCACAGAGCATCATCTGTTAAGCCCCAGTTCCTCCCAGTGCTGTATTCCTGTAGCATTCATTTATAATCATTTATAATAATTGGTCTGGGCCAGATTTAGCCATTGATGGCTCAGAAGCTTCCTCCAGGACGGGTGATGGTTGAATAGATCCCTCCTGAAAGCTTCAGAATAAAATTAATTGCTTGTCCGATTTTTTTTGTCATCCTCTTCTCATTTAAGCAGCCTTTTCCCAGCCTTTTCTCCTAACACAAAGGAGCGTGATTTCCTCACTGCTGCTGCTTCTTTCTCTTGGCACTGCCGATGGATTGGGAATAATTCTGCCTGGACACTGCAGTGGAGCCAAAGAGAAATGGGTCCTGTGGATTCCAGGGGCATGGCTGGCATGGGAGAGCTTGGGAGAGCTCATTTCATTATCACTTTAACCTTTAAGATATTTAAAACTTCAATATTTGATGTTCATGGCCCTAATCCTTGGCCAGCAGGGTAGGGCTGTCCCTCCCTTCCTGGAAAAGAAGGTTCAAGCTTGATGAAATTTGGGGAAATGTTCTTTCTGGACACGGAATTACTCAGCAGCATCCCTTCATGAATATTGGTAAATTAAATACGTCCTAAAAGCTCACCACCAGTTTTTGTCCCGTGGCCTCAGAAGAGATCAATGCACAGCTTTCCCTCCTTCCCATCTTTCCTGGAGCTCATTTGTTTAATTAAAAAGAATCCAAAGAAAAAAAATCTTTGCAAGAAAGAATCGTCTGCCTATCTGTGGACAGAGATTGATTTTGTTGTCTTAACCCCTCGCTATCTCTCAAGTGAGGAGATGTCCAGAGGCAGGGAAGGCTCCAGCAGAACTTCCCATGAATATTCCAGTCGGTTGGGCAGCCAGAGGGACCTGCTGGAGCATTTTAGAGGAGCTCGGAGCGTGGTGAGGAGAGGAAGGGAAGCAAAGCCCAGTTTCTGCTCCTGGAATTGGTTTTTGAAGCTCTGGAGGCTGTTTGGCCCCGAGGGGAGTGTGAAATCTCTGCGGAAAGGTGATCCCTCAGCTCCTTAACCCGGCAGATCTGCTGGTGATCAACCCCAAAGACGTTCCCAGCTCTGCCTTGGAAAGGGAAAAGCAGTGGGAAAAGAGCTTGGGTCTGGTGGTGCAGAAATTCCCGAGATTTGGAGCAGCTCTGCAGCGAGTGGGGAAAAGGTGCTGTGTCCTCCAGGGAAACCACAGCTTTGGGAAGCTCAGGAGGTGTCTGGGAATTCACATTCCAGGTTGGGATGAAGGTCACCCCTCCAGGCAAATAATTCTGGTTCTAGAGCTGAGATCCACACCTGAGCTGTGGGGATTTTCCTCTCACTTTTGGGTTCCCAACAAGCTCCTGAATGCTGAACTTGGGATCAGATTCTCGGGCTAAATTTATTGGAGCAATTAAAAAACCCCTTCCCAGCATTTCCAGGTGCCACAGGACTTTTCCTTTCAGTGCTTTTGGGTTTTTAATGGCTGCAGGGAGCTCCAGCTGCCTCCTGCTTCTCCTGCTCGCTTCAGGATGCTCATCCTCACTTGCTCTGCACCAAAGGGATTGGATCTATCCAAGCAATGGAAGGATCAAATCATCCCAAATGGTCAGAATTACCCAACCCCAGCTGTTTATTAGGATCTCTTCCCTTGGTTTAGGATGAGCAACGGAGCTGGGAAGGGGCTGGAGCCCCAGGAGCGGCTGAGGGAGCTGGGAAAGGGGCTCAGCCTGGAGCAAAGGAGGCTCCGGGGGGACCTTGTGGCTCTGCACAACTCCCTGACAGGAGGGGGCAGCCGGGGGGGGTCGAGCTCTGCTCCCAGGGAACAGGGACAGGAGGAGAGGGATGATTCTGCACTGCAGGGAGTTGGAAAGGCTCCATGAGCTCTTCTCCAGAGGGTGCTTGGAGGGGATGAACTCAGGAGGTTGGGACAGAGCTCCTGGGACAGGTCACAGCTTGAATTTCTTCAGCTGTTTCCAAAGAGATCAGGGTGCTGCAAATTCCCATTCTGTTAAAAAAAGTCTGGGCAAGCCCAGGAAGCGGAATTGGGAAAGAATCCCAGAATTCCAGAATGGTTTGGGTTGGAAGGGACCTTAAAGCCCATCCAGTGCCACCCCTGCCATGGACAGGGACACCTTCCACTGTCCCAGGCTGCTCCAAGCCCCGTCCAACCTGGCCTTGGACACTTCCAGGGATCCAGGGGCAGCCACAGCTCCTCTGCCAGGACAGCCCATCCTTCCCTGCCTTGGGGTGGGGGTGATGTTCCCTTGTTCCCCCTCTCTGGGCAGCCAAGGTTTTCCTCAAAAGCTGAATCTCAGGTTGTTCCAGCTGCTCTTCGATGGGTGTTTTTGTAGTGTTGAGCTTGAAGCTTTCCATTATTTTTATTCTCTTCTGCTGTCTCCGTGTTTTTCCCACCCCAGGTCCTTTCCTGAAGCCTTCATGGGAGCCTTCTCCCTTCCTTTCCCTCTGAGCTCTCCCATTCTCAGCTTTTCTGGCTCTTCCCTTGTTTCTTTCTCTCTGTAGGATGAAAGGTCTCCCTCTCCAGTCCCTCAGGCTCTATTTATTATATCCACAATACTTTTAAGGGGTGAAAGGATGGGTCTGTAAGATTGGCAGTGAACTGGAGCCCTTTATTCCCTCTGGGAACACTTCTTCCCCCATCCTGGGACTATAAATCTGAGTTTTCCATAGGTGCGAGTCACTTCCCTTTGATGAGAGTCTGTTCTTTATATGAAAGGAGTTTTTAGACCTTTTTCTGCAGGAAAACGTGCCTCATCCCAAGCACAATTGGTATCAATCCTGTTATGCTCAGGAGTTTCACCTCAGGGGTGTAAAACCGAGTGAGTTCCTGGATCTTCCCTCCACATCCCAGAAGTTTCCTTCTGCTTTTGCTTGTCTTGTGAAGGCAAAGGAGTTTTGGAGGGTTTGGGCTCGATCTGGGGGTTATTTTTGAGGATCACATAAATTCAGAACCTGGATCCAGGAAGAACCTTCGGTTTCATTAATCCTAAAAATGGCATTGTTAATCTCAAAAAGATCTTTTTAAGGGAGGCTATTTTTAATTTTTTGCCTTTAATGAATCTAGTTGGGCAATTTAAAACCATTTTGTGGTTGGGGGGTGTTTCGGTGTTTTTTCTTTTTCTCATGTGCCAGCGAATTCCCACAGATGTGGGGATAAAATCTGGAAAGCAAAGACCGGAAAGTGCCACTGCTGGGGTGGTTTTGCTGCACTCCTTGAAGCTCTTCTGCTCAGCGGTGATTCCTCATGGTGAGCTCAGAAAAGAGCTGATGGTGGAGATTTGCAGAGTTGGATGGAAGAGGAATTCAAATTCCCAACCAAAAGAGCAGCTAACGATGGGAAAAGTGTGCTGAGGACCAGGGGAAATGTGCCTCACTTGGAGCCTGGCAGTGAAATGCACCTGGGTTCAGCTGGGAGCTCTTGGAATTGGATGTAGGAGCTGTATCCTGATTTTTTTCCATTCTATTGATGCCCAAAAAGTCGTGTGGAGTCTCCTCTTCTACCTGCAAAAATCAGAATATTTGACATGGGAATACTCCTGGGGCACAACCAAACATTTTCTTCATGGAGACAAGGATTGGGAAAGTTAAATTTAGATGGAAAACATGGAATGTGGCAGAAGCACACCTGGAAAGAATTTTTTCCAGCATTTTTGGGTTAAACACGTTTCTCTTGGTCATTATTTTTCATCTGGTGGGATCTGCTTGGAAGTCAAATAATTGATGGATTGATATTCCAAATCATTTATCTGTCATGATGAGCCATTGGGGTTTCACCAGGGATTTGTTTTAATAGATGTGGGGAAAAAAAGGTGATTCGGGGATTGGAAGAGCTGATTTCCAGGGAAAGACGGAAAAGTGTTACTTATGGAAATCCCAGGGAGACACGGGAAGCACCTACAAAGTGTGAATTCCCTGTGGGGCAAGGAGGGGTGGGAGTTGGTTGGGTTGGAGTTCGGGGCTGTGAGGAGTGAGGTGGAATTCCAGGATTGTAAATACAGGGAGAAGGATGGGAAAGACCTCCCTGGGACAGAGGGGATTTTCTGGGGAACTCCCTCAGACAGCATCCCCGGGATGGTCCCACAGGGGCCGGTTTGGCCTCCCCTGAGGTGTAGCTGAGGCCTCCTCCTGCTGTCCCTGATTCCGCATTCCTGAGGGGGGCTTTGCTTTCCATTTCAGGGCTGCTTTTGGCAAGGAGTCCGAAGTTCTGATTGGGAATTTGGGAGACAAACTGATCCCCCAGCAGGAGATCCTGCGCGACGTCAGCGACCTCAAGGCCTTGGCCAACCTGCACGAGAGCCTGGAGTGGCTGGCAGGACGCACCAAGGCGGCTTTCTCCAGCCTCTCAGCATCCCAGAGTGAGTCATTCCCGTGGGAAACCCGTGCCTGGGGATGGGAACAGCATAAATACGGGATTGTAGCAGGAATGAGCACCTTTTGTTCCTGCTTTTTTGGGTCAGAGGGGAGCAGAAAGCGAAGCAGCTTCGTCTCCTGCTCCTCCTGGGGGCTGTGGGGGCACCACGGGAGGGCTCCAGGAGCATCACTTCCAACTTGAGAAGTCTTTCAGCTTTTGAAGGCAAAGGAGTTTTGGAGGATTTGGCCTCGATTTGGGGGTTATTTTTGAGGATTTTGAGGGGATCCCAGGACTCAGGGGGATGTGGTGAGGATACAGGGAATTTCTGCAGTTTGGTTTGTGAATCTGGAGCAGAATCCTGGGGGAAGGTGCCCAGGACTGGGGGCAGCTGAGCTCTCGTGGGAGTTGGGATTTGAAAATCAGCTCAGACTCTTTTTCCTGGGAATTCATGAGGGAAATTTGCTGGTGCTGAATAAAATCACAGCGTTTTATCTCCATTAAATCATTGTCCCTTTTAGCAGAGCCTCTCTGGGTGACTGAAATCTCTTCCTATGGCTTCTAACTCTGGTCTAGAGCAGGACTTCAAACTCCTCACTCAGCTTTCCATGATCAGTTCCTTTAGATCCAGAAGGATAATTAAGGTTATACAATCAATTAACAATTAAAACCCAAATTAACAATTAAAACGCAAATTACTCCAGGTAGCTTTGATATTCCTGTAACCCAGCCTTTGACTTCCCAATACCTGGGTGACAGCACTCACTCTGTTCTTGCTTTAGAGGAGTAAAACCAGCAAAATTAAACAAAACCCAGTGGGAAATGCTATCAAAGTTCAGTAGCCAAGTATTTATTTAGTTACTGGGAGAGTTCTTGGGGCTGAGGATTTATGTTCTAGCAGTCAGAGCTGCTAAAATAAAACATCATTTATAATTCCAGGTCTGGTTGAAACTCAGGTTTTTAAATAAATCAATATTTTCCAGATATTAAAAGGGCACGAGCATGACTTTCAGGCTTTGGAGAGGACGTTCCACGCAGTGGTGAATAAACATAAAAGCACAGAGTGTAATATTTCACTTGGCAGCGTCCTCCTGACAATAAAAATTCATCTTCCTTTGTAATAACTTCATCCTAAAATGTCTGTACACAAATGCCAGGAGGATCTGGAACACAGGGAAGAAGGGGCAGTGGTAGGAAATGACAGAGGCTGTCCTGACCTCGTGCTTAGAGATGAAATTTTGATCTTTAATTGTTTCTCTTTTCTGTCCCAACAACTTGAGTCAGTCCTGGTCCCACTCAGGGCATCATCCAAGGACCAGAATTTTTGGTGCAATGCCAGAAATTCCGTAATCCCAACAACTCCATGACGTGGAGGTGGTGGCCCTGGATCCCTTCCCTGTGGGAAGTCAGCAGCTTTTCCAGCAAAGCTTCCCTTTGGATGCAAAGGGGGAATTCATAGGCACAGCTCTGAACGTCCAGAAGGTGGAGCTGGTCAGGTCTGATTTTGGGAAACCCTAAAAAGAGGCGTGACCTGCTGGTGGCTTTGGGGTGAGGCTGTCAAAGGCCCCTTCCCAGAGATAAAAATTCAATAACCCCTGGCTGTGGAGGTGCCACAATTATCCCTCATTTAAACCCAGCCTTGCTAACACAGAGTTTTATCAGGCTGGGCAGTCTCTGCGTTGTTCGTTATTTGGTGTTTGCTCAGCTCTTCCATGGCTCTTCCCTTATCTGCTCCCCTTCAGAACTGGATTTTTTATTTCCCCAACCAGTCAGATATGACAAAGTCACTTCCTTCTGCTCTTGTCTTTCGAGGGAACACAAACTTCTTTTTAACAACAACCATTTAAGGATTAAAGTTGCTGGGAGAAGATGAATTTGCTGAGGAAGTCGAGTCAATTTTAAAGGGGTTTTATAGGGAAATGGAAGTCGGGTTTCCCTTCCTCATCTTCTGTGCATTGTCAGCTGCAGACAGAACACACCTTCATCCTTTTCCCTTGTGGAGCTCCAGCCTTCTGAGGTTCCCTGAATATTTTAGGGAAGGAATTATTGTGCACCGTGAAAGAGTTGGGACAATCTTCTTAAGATTTTTGACGTTTTTAAGACCATTGCTTGCTGTGTGTTGAGAGGAGGATGAAAGATGAGCTGTTGGCTTCTGCAGTTGGAGCTGCCCTTTAAATTCAGCTGCTCCTGGCACCTCGTGACTTCAGATTGTTGTGATCACCAGGGAGTGACTGACAGGCTTAAACTCCGTGTTTGGAATTGCTTTGTCATGGAGTCCTGGAATGGTTTGGGTGGGAAGGGACCTTAAAGCCCATCCAGTGCCACCCCTGCCCTGGGCAGGGACCCCTTCCACTGTCCCAGGCTGCTCCAAGCCCCGTCCAACCCGGCCTTGGGCACTGCCAGTGATCCAGGGGCAGCCACAGCTGCTCTGGGAATTCCATTCCAGCCCCTCCCCACCCTCCCAGCCAGGAATTCCTTCCCCAGATCCCATCCAGCCCTGCCCTCTGGCAGTGGGAAGCCATTCCCTGGGTCCTGTCCCTCCAGGCCTTGTCCCCAGTCCCTCTGCAGCTCTCCTGGAGGCCCTTTAGGCCCTGCAAGGGGCTCGGAGCTCTCCCTGGAGCCTTCTCCTCTCCAGGTGAGCACCCCCAGCTCTCCCAGCCTGGCTCCAGCCCTGGGAGCAGCTCCGGGGCCTCCTCTGGACTCTCTCCAGCAGCTCCAGGTCCTTCTGCTGTTGTCCCCAGGGCTGGGGCAGCTCTGCAGGTAGGGTCTCACCTGAGGGGGCCCCGGGGCAGGATCCCCCCTCCCCTGCTGCCCACGCTGGGATCAGCCCAGGCCTGGAGGTTCTGGGCTGGGGCAGGTCCAGCTCTCACCCCCCAGCACCCCAAATCCTTCTCCCAGGGCTGCTCCTGAGCTCCTCCAGCTCAGATAAATCAGGATTGTCTTTCTCTTCGAGGTGATCTATTGGAATTAAACTTTTTGCATTTGTACCGTGTGTCCACGGCTGTTCCAGCTCGGTAGCTGCTCTTCCCTCAGCTCCTTCGTGTGGAGAAATCTTTATTTGCTCGGTGTGTCGTGATCACCTTCTCTGTGTGGGCCTTGTCTGTGTCATCCTTGCTGAGTAGTAACAACATTTTGATGCGTTTTTCCAGTTGTAACTGGAAAATCAGGCACCAGCCTGAGGAAGGACCTCCTGTCCTGTCACTGCCTTCTCCACAAAGAGAAAATCTCTTCAGGAACAGATCCTGAGGCAATTCCCCCTCTTCTTTATCCAGGCTATGGCCACAGCAGTTACTTTCTCCTGTTCACCCCAAATTCCAAGGGCGTGTGGAAGATGTTTTCACCTTTTCCTCTGCAGATGGGCAGCTGCTGGGTCAAAGTGGTGGCGAAGTCACCCAGATCTTGTTGGTTCAGAGGAGAAGCAGAGGAGAGGAAGGAAAAGCTCTTCTTGGGTATTTTATCTGCTTGGCCATGGCTCATGTCCGCAGATCTGTTTGTCAGTCCCACATCTCTTCCCCCGCAGAGTCCCAGTCTGGGTGACCTACGACTTCATTCCAAAGCAGGGGAGGCAAAAATGAGGTTTGCTGCAGCTTTTTCCTAAAATCCTGCATTTCTCTGCCGCTGCCTGGCTTTATTAACGATAACACCGAGCATTTGCATCTCATTTTCCAGCCACAGATCTTAAAATGCTTTTCAAAGGTTCCTGAGAGCCATTACAGCATCAAGCCCATCCTGGGCCACTTTGCCCCCGGAGGATCATCAGCCTCTCCTTTGCTTCCCTGAGCCTGGAATGGGCTTTGATGGCTGATCGGGAGCATCCTGCCCCACTCCAGGAATGACGCTTTTAAAATTGCCGGTGGAGCCCCTTTCTGCCACGGGGAGATGTCATTTCCAGTCACTTTAAGGCCCCTCCAGAGTGGTGCAGAGGGGTTTCAGCACAAATGAAAATCAGGCCCGGTGTGGAGGGGAAATTGCTGCCTTTCATTCTGCAGCCAGGCCACCCAGCAGTGCCGAGCTCAGGCAGGGCTTTGTGTTTAACCCCCTAATGAACTGAATTCAGCTCCTAAATGGGGCTCTATTTCTCTCAAGCTGCAGCTGATTTTTTTTTCCCCGTCATTGAATTTGTACCACATCTTGCTGTATTGATTGCTCACGGGGAATTGATTTTTTTTTTGAGATCTATTAATAGAGAACCTTATTTAAAAGCCAGATTAAAGATGATCAACACGGGCCTGCCCTGGGGCGGGGGAAGGACGTGGTGAATGCTGTGGCTTTGTTATTGCAACAAAAGTAAATTTCTGACTGCACCAGAAAAAGCTGCCCATTTCCATCAAATGCAAACCATCTGCCATTAAATTAACAAGGTAAACCTTGAGAGCTCTGATTATTTGGTGAATATTTTCTGCTTCAGTATGACTTAATCTAAATGACAGCTTTTTATTTAAGCTTCATAAATAGTCTTATTTTCCAATATTTCTTCTTTGCCACTGCCTGAGCAGTTGGGGCTCTTCTGGAAGAGCACAAATCCTGGCCAGCTGCCCTTCCCAGATGCTCTGAACCTGCTTCATGTGATCATCTCCAATTTACTGTGCCCCCATGGACGGACCTGCCACGGTAACAGGAATTAACCTGGCCTGGGAGCTGCTGGGTCAAACTGGTGGCGGACAAAGTCACTCAGATCTCCTTGGTTCAGAGGAGAAGCAGAGGAAAGGAAGGAAAAGCCCTTCTTGGGTATTTTTTTCTGCTTAGCCATGGCTCATGTCCCTAGATCTTCCTCTTGTCCATCCCACAGCTCAGCCTGGTCCTGCTCTGGGATGCTCGGAGATTTCCAATGTTCTCCACAGGCTGCTCCAAACCCCGGCGTCTCCACCGTGAGTTTGGAGTGGTGTTTAATGAAGGAATGAAGGAGTGAGATCCCTGCCTGGTCTCCTGGGTTTTCCCAGGTGGGAATGCCCTCGAGCAAGGACAGGGAGCTCTGCCACCCTCACCCAGAGAGATCTGGCAGGTCCACACCAAACCAGGGGTGATCAGCTGATAATTAATCACCATTTGTAGCTTTGATAGAACTACAAATGGACTTAGCAAAGCTGCAGCAAACAGCTGGGAGAGCTCCGAGCCCCTTGCAGGGCCTAAAGGGGCTCCAGGAGAGCTGCAGAGGGACTGGGGACAAGGCCTGGAGGGACAGGACCCAGGGAATGGCTTCCCACTGCCAGAGGGCAGGGCTGGATGGGATCTTGGGAAGGAATTCCTGGCTGGGAGGGTGGGGAGGGGCTGGAATGGAATTCCCAGAGCAGCTGTGGCTGCCCCTGGATC
>VZTI01002701.1:62100-124985 GCA_013397865.1 Struthidea cinerea
TGGATGGGATCTTGGGAAGGAATTCCTGGCTGGGAGGGTGGGGAGGGGCTGGAATGGAATTCCCAGAGCAGCTGTGGCTGCCCCTGGATCCCTAGCAGTGTCCAAGGCCAGGCTGGACATTGGGGCTTGGAGCAGCCTGGGATAGTGGAAGGTGTCCCTGCCCATGGGATTGGAACTGGATGATCTTTAAGGTCCCTTCCCACCCAAACCATTCCAGGATTCCACAGCCAAGAGCTGAGCAGAGCAATTCAGGCAGAGAACAAGAGTCCAGCTGGGTCCCTCTTGGCTGAGCTGACTTTTGGAGGACTAAACCCCTGGAAAATTTGTGTTAAATCACCTTCAAGACCAGCATGGAACTGCTGAACTCACGGAGATAAAATGCCTGGTTTGGTTTAACTGAGCACGAGGAGATTGTTTTGGTTTATTTTAGAATTTTGGCAAGAAAATTTCACAGCTTAAATACGGCTCTGCTTCGCTGGAGCTCAGGGATGGAACCCCCACAGTCACGAGTCACCTAAAAGCTCCCGTTTTCCCGTCGAAGTGATCTCCTGGTGCCTTGCAGAGCCTGTTTTCCCTCTGGAATGTCTGCAGTGAAGCTTTTCCCGTGGATTGTGGATTGCAGCCTTCCCCAGCCTCAGCGCTTTCCATCAAATATTTAATGGGATGAGGAAACGAGACGTTGTTTCCTGGCCTGTTTATGGGTTATTGCGGGAGACACCACCAGGAATCTGTCCCGGGATCGATCCGGGTGCCTCGGGGTCAGCACTTAACTCACCATCATCATTACGCTAATTACTCTCATTCCATCTTTCCTTCCTCCCACCCACCAGCCTTAAACGCGGGGGATTGTCATGTAAATAAGTGACCTAATTAGCGATGCTTTCAAACCCTTTTCCAGCCGGGGTCCCGCGTGAGTAATGCCAGGAAATCGGGGTTTTGTGGGAATGGCTCCAAGGAGCCTGCTGGCCACTCCAGTTGGTTCATCCCATTAAAGTCCTTTTATCTCTCCTGGAGAAAATGATTCTCTGATGGCAAAGATTGAGAGCAGAAAGTCCTCCCTGCTCCTCCTCGGTGTGACAGAGGTGACACCTTGCCCTGCTCTGGAAGGGGTGAAATAATTGTCAAAATTACGGGATTGGGAGTCAAAATTACAGCCCGGGTTTGATGTCGCCATTGGGTCCCTCTGATCTCACCAGCACTTAAATTCCTATGGGATTTGGGGAAAATCACTCTCAAATAACCAGGAATTGTGGAGAAATCAGGCCAAGAGGCCGATCATCCTGGTGCTTGTCCCTTTGTCTTTCCCATTCTTCACCCTGCATTTGAGAACTCTTCGTCGTTCCCATGGATGTTCCCATTCCCACCTTCCTCTGTATTTTCCTGGGAAAGACTCGTTCATTCTTTGTCTTCCGGACCTCTGGGCCGCTCCTCTTGCTTTGCAAACCAGTCTGGGAAAAACAAACAGCCTTCAAAAACCACTTTTAGCTATAATTGGGAAAAAAATTATCTTTAAGGATCTGTTTCACTGTCATTATTTTCAGACTTTTACTCCTGGGCATCAGGACACTGATTAACTTCAGGAATTTTACTCCTTTCTTTTCCAGTCAGTCCAACAGACTGGGAGGTTTAAGGTTCTTTTGGGAATACATCCCTCTCAGGCCCAGAGAAATCCTGCAGTGAGGTTTTGAGGGCTTTTTCTGGGGAAGGTGCAGCTCGGTATCCTGGAGGACTCTGAGGAAAGACAGGAAAAGGGGGGATGAGGTTTTGGCTCGCTGAAGATTGATGGAAGTGTCTCCATTGACGTGGGATTTCGCCTGTTTTTAAGCAAAATTTGGTGAAGCACACTGGGAAACACCAAACAGGGGAAAAAAAATCGTTTCCAGAACTGAGAAGAAGATGAAAGGACTTTTTAACATCAAGTCACTTCTGAGATAACAGAAGTCAGCCCAGGAAATAATAATTCTGAGAAGGGCAAGTTCTGGGAAAGTTACATTATAAATGACTGAAAACAGGGAAAATTAGCACAGAGGAGTTTTCCCAGTTGAGGAGCAAATCCTGGACTTTCTAGGGATATCCTTCCATGGCGAAGTCAACCCTGTTCCTAATCCCGTGTTAGGATCCTGCTCTTCACTCTCCCTGCACGATTTTACTTCCTTCAGTGAAAAAAACCTGCTTTTAGGGAAAAACACCTGATCTTTGGAGTGTTTTAAATGAACCAATTGGTTTTGGGTGGTTTTCAGGCCTTCTCCGGAGTGCAAAGTGCTTAAAGGAAAGTGTGGATCAACCAAACCTTTTCTGTTGCCGCTCTATTTTATTTAACAGATTCCTTTCCCCCCCCAATAATCCTTTTTTTTTTCTTTCCCAAGGCTGCATTTTTGCAGAAAAATGGAAAACAAACCACTTTTTCGAGGAGTTACTGCCTTTGGAAAAGTGCTAATTTCCTGGGGAAATTTATGCCCGGCGGCGGAGGCAGGCGAGGAGCTCCGCAGGCAGCGCTAACGAGACAATTCATTAAGTGCCGAGTGTACACACGCCGTAAAAAACATTAATTCCCCAAATGAAAAACTAATCGAGTGTTTAGGCTGCTCTTTATCACCAGCGACAGCCTGGGCTCTGCTCATCATTAGTGTTTACCCAGCTGATGGGGGCTGCAGCCCTTCCTTATCACCCAAGAGGTCGGGATGCTTTTTTCCAGCCTCCTCCCTTCTCCCGCACTTGGATTTTAAGGGCACAAAGGCCGTGGGAGGAAGTTTTCAGTGCCAGCCCTTCACTGTTGTCTTCTTGCTTTCCTTTTCCTTCTCTCTTGCTCTTTTTCCTTCCCTCCGTGTCCCTGTCAGGACCTCGAGGAGGTTTGCAAGGGGAAAATCCCTTCCTTAAGTTTCTTCCGGCGCAGGCCAGATTTTTCTCCTGGAAAACAGGATTCATGGGTGGAAATTGGCTCTGAGATTTATTAATGAGCAGCTCTCCCTGAGCTCGTTTTCTCTTCACTTCTGTTTATCCTATAAGTGTAACGTTGTCCCTTTGGCACCAGTGAGTGCCCTTGCCATTGATCCCAGTAAAAGGTGAATTCCCAGTTAATGCTGGGAATTTAGACAATTCCACCCTCCCGTCTCTCCTTGGAAAGGTCCTGATCTCTGAGAGTTGTCCTTTCCTGATGTTTGTGTTGTTTCAAGGAGAATCCCAGTGTTCTCATCGCTCAGCCCGTTGTGCAGGTCAGCGTTCTCCGTATCCCAGAGCTTTCCAGGAGGACAAGGAGGAGGATTTGGGATTTGCATGGGATACTCGGTGCTGTCACCACCTCCTACACTTGGCTGCAGAGACCAGGTGTCTGCAGGAAGAGGGACAAGCTCATCCTGGATCCATCCTTGTGGGAGTGAAGGATGTGCAGAGGCCCTTGGAAACTGCCTTTCCCTTTGGATCCATGTGAGGAAGACATCCCAAATCCAGGCGTTAGGTGCCAGATACGCTGAAGGTTGGACTGATGACCTTTAAAGTTCCCTTCCAGCGTTCTTTGTTCCCTTCCATTCCATGATCTTGGAAGTCTCGGGAGATACCATTCCTTTGAGTGTTTTATTTCCCTGGATTTAAATTCTACAAAAGAGAACAGTTTAGGTAAAAAGCAGCAATATCTGGGTGAATATTTGAGGTATTTGTTCATATCTGAGAGGCCCAAACATTCCCACCTCAGTGAAGCACAGGGAAGATGGCAACCCCAAAATCCAGCTTGGCTTCCGGAGTTCCCATCCCTCTGCCATGAATCCTGTGAACTGTGGGAGAATCCAAATCCAGCTCCAGCTTTTGTGGCTCATTCCAGTCCTTTCCTAGAAAGCTGGAATCCCCAAATGGACCGGTTTAGGAGGGGGCAGTGACTGAGCTGTGCCTTGGAGTCACCTTTCGGTGGGGCACGGACACCTTGGTGACGTTCCTGTCCCCTCACAAAGTTTTGCTCACCAGCAGCAGCTTCCCCTTGCTCAGCTGTGCCCCAGAGGACTTAGCAGAGAGGTGGTTTTTAAATAGTGAAATATTTTAAGAGTATTAATTTTTTCATGCTTTTTGGGTGTAGAAGTCAGAGGTTTCCTGGCAGAAATCCTGCTGAAATAAGTCCTTGGTGTTGGATCTGATATTCACACCCCACTCCTTTAAAAAACAATCACATCTCTCATTCTCCCCAGCTTCACCCAAAGCTTTTTTCCTTTACATACCAGATATTCTCCTTTTTGAAGGTGTTTGAGTTGTTTTGTCTCCAGTGGCATCATCTCCTCGTGGTGCTAAAAGCTGTGGGAACGGGAGGCACGGAGAACCAAGTCAGCTGGAATGGCAGTGATGGATAAAAACGCATTATCCAGGTTTTACCTGCTGGGAACTCAAGCACAGGAAGAGAAAGTGGTGCCTGAGATCCCCAGGAAAGTCTCCAGCAGAGAGAAGAGTTAACCCTGACTTTCCAAAGGCTTAGTCCAGCACCTACCCCGTGACAAATTCCCTTTTGGAGTTACTCTTCTGCAGAGGGAGGAAGAAATTAAAATTTAAGAAGCTGTGAACTGGTCCTTCAACTCAGCAGGAGTTTCTTGCTACATCTCTTTCCCAAAGAAACTGGATTTTCCCCAGTTTTCTGCTGGATTTTCCCTCAGCAGAGCTGTAAAATGTCTCTGCGAGCCTTTCCTTTCCCCCATAAAGCAAATTAGGGAATGCTGGGCAAATCCTGAGCATTTTGGAAGTTCCTTCCTGAGGTTCAGGTTGCAGAATTTGTCTCCTTGGATTGATTTTGCTCCCTGTGCTGTTAAACCACCGGGATCTGTCAGTGGTCACTCTGCTCACACTTGAGTGGCTCCAGGAAATTGTTTAATATTCCAGAGGGCTGGCAATCCACATCCATCGATTTACGAGGCACAACCTGTCAGGAGGCACCGTGGAACTGCAGAACGACTGAAATCGGGGGTGACAAGGCCTGTGTTGAGTTTATTTTTCTCTGCTTTGCTGGAATGAAACGTTTCTTTTCCTCAGAGGGAGAGGGCTTGGCTGTGATTTCAGCCAGGGAGGAGAAATCCCAAACAAAACTGGGACTGTCATCCAGCAGCACGGAAAATTCACCTCAGACAAATTAATCCGTGCAGGCTCCAGGATGAGAAAGGCCAGTGGAGCAGGACATTGGCCAGGGTGTTGTGGTGGCCAGGTGGGCTCATGTTCAGCTGGGTGGAAATGGAAATGGGTGAGGAAGGAGGAGAAGGGGAAGAAGAATTGGATGGCTGGTCGGTTTTTCCAGCATTCCAGGTATTGTTTTCCCTTTTTCCAGCATTTCGGCAGTCAGAGATCCCTGCCCTTTTCAGAGTGTGGTGAGTCCACACCCACAGGAAGGCTCAGCCTTTGCCCAAAGAAGTGCCCAACTCCACAGCCAGCTCCAAATGACATTTTTTACTCGAGGCCCTTGAATAATTTAGGCTCTGATTATTTTTTGCTGCTCCAGCTCATTTGTTGGCTTCGTGCTGCCAAGGATGATGAAGTAAAACTGTCTGCAGTGAGACTTAAAGGAATGGGATTTTCTCTCCTTGGTCCTTTCTGGATGTCCAGAGAAGAAAGGAAAATTGATGGGCTCTGACAGGCTTCCTTGGAGCTCCAAAAGCAAAAATACACGGGAGAAATTCAGATTCATCCCCCAAAAAACCCCACCTGAGCCTCCTCCCTGCCAAGGGGGGCTCTGATCGCCCAGAAGGATTTCAGTGCTTTAAACAGGGAGCGGATTGTGCCCGTCTCCCTCCTCCTGTTATCTCCACTGACAAATCTAATCACAGCTTCGCCTAAAGTGCTGCAAATGAATTGTGGAGAGGAGGAAGATGGCGTGAGCCTCTCCCTGCAGCAGGAATGAGCTGACTCCTGCTTTGCGGGTGATGGCTCCATCCATCTCCAGCACTCCCAGGGCGGAGATCTCCGGAGAGAGCTGGCTCTGCTAAACAGAGATGATTCCTGCACCAAGTCCATCTCCAAGAGGATAAAAACTTCGCAAAATGTAGGATTTGGGGCCTAAAAAAGGATGTTTCTTCGTGCATAGTAAAGATGGGGTTTCCTGCTTTCTGCTGTCAGCAGATAAGGATCCCTAGGCCTGACCCTGGGCTGAAGTCCTGCCGCCCTCCAGTGTCACGTGGAGGACAAACAGCTCTCCCCAGGTGCCTCCTGAGAGTCCTGGGATCATCTGGAATTAGAGGTTGTGTGAATAAACCCCTCACCCCCTCGCTGATAATTTCATTTTCTTTGTGGGACAGAGCTCAGTGAGCAGAGAGAGGCTGGGAGGAGTCTCAGCGAGGGGGAATCCTCGTCATTCCCACCCCCCCAGGCTGGATTGTCCCTCTCATTTCCCTCTTGATTCCTCTTTCACACTCCAGGCCAGGTCATTATTTCCAGCAGTATTTGCCAGGCTGTGAATTTCGCAGTGTTCCTTGGTTAAAGGAATTTTGCTGTGGTCTCGGGAGCTGCTGAGGGAGGTTAATTCATGGAGTTAATTCTTGGAGATAATTCATGGAATGGTTTGGGTTGGAAGGGGACCCCAAGGATCGTCTCCTTCCACCCCCTGCCACGGGCAGGGACACCTCCCACTATCCCAGGCTGCTCCAAGCCCCCTCCAACCTGGTCTTGGACATTTCCAGGGATCCAGGGGCAGCCACAGCTTCTCTGGGCATCAAAAATCATTTACTTCCATGTTCTGTGATTTCCACACTTCTTTAATTGTCCAGTTCTCTCTTGTTTGTTCACCTCTGCTTTAGTTTGTTTTGCACCAAAAAAAATTGCGGTTTTTATGTCTTCACTTTGGTTTTTTTTTTATCTTTCTGGGCTGGATCTGAGGGTGTGTTGAATTTTAGGCCGAGTATTTTCAGTGTTGAATCCAAAGCTCAGCTCTCCCACAGCAGGGCTGTGGCTGTACAAAAGTCACATCTCCTCAGATCAGCGTCGCTCAGAATGGAAGGTGGTTGTCAGCAGTTCCTTGGGAATGTACAGATCCTTCCCGTGCACAGTTGTGTTGGATCTGGGAAGGGTCTGGAGCCCCAGGAGCACCTGAGGGAGCTGGGAAAGGGGCTCAGCCTGGAGAAAACGATTCCATGATTCTGCGAAGAGGGATGCCAGGGATGGAGAACCCCATGAGGGAAAGAATAATGTTGCCACGTAAAGAAGCAAATATAAAACATCAGTGAATAAGGTTAGGCTGGAATTTAGATCCCAAACTTTGCCTTCCCTGTTAGAGAAATGTTTTGAAGGAGCCAGCAAGGGTAGAAATGTTTTATATGGCACAGGATTCTCTACTTGAGGCCACGGGACACAGCGATTATGAGGGTGGGACTTGGAGATCCAGGAGATCCCTTTGCAATCCCATTATTTCATTCAAATGGAAGTTGTGCAAATCTGATTTCAAACTCTGCTGATCACCCCGGGCAGGATGTCAGCTCTAAAGTGCTGCTTGAACAAGGGCTTGGACTCGGATTTTTGGGATTCACTTCCTCTGGTTAGGAATGTGGGATAATAGAGTGTTCCTCTGTCATGGAGCTGCTTCTGCAGCTCCAGTGGCTGCAGGGAGGAGATTCAGGGCTCGGGCCCTGGGGTAAAACACAAGGGATGAAGTTACGGAGTTGGAGCTGCTCTGGTGGCTGGGATACAATCCCAGGAGGTTTTTTAGGGAGGTCTCAGTGGGAAGGAAATGATCCATGAGCAGCTCTCGGGTGTTGCCTGTGGTTTAATTTCTTTACTGCCTAAGAGCTGTTGGTTAAGGAACAAAACCAAAGGAGGGCTCCTCTGAAGGGATGGGGACAGGTAAAGACTCACCTGAGGTTCATGGGGACATTGTGGTGACCAGAAAGGACTCTCTCACCTGGGGGTGCTGTGCCTCGGCTCCCAAGCAGCTCTTTCCTCCTTCCCAGCAGAGCAAGATAAAGTCTCCTGTGTCGCTGTTAAGTACCGAGAACGGCGAGAAACGACACGATCCAAGTTCAGGAAGAAAGTGGTTATTTAATTAATTATAATTGGGTTTATATAACTTGGTTCCCAAAGATGACAGGAGGTCATTGGATCTTGGACCAGCCACCCCCTGTCCCATTGGCCAAAGCTCACAACACCTACTTCAAAATATTATTTCACTGTGTACCACAACAACTCTGGAAAACAGACCCCAGGTGCACAGATAAAACTCAGTTTACAAAAACCCATGGCAGTGTTTATCACGGCTTTCATGAGAACCACAGAGCTCTCACAGAACGCTGCAGAAAGCTGGAAAATTTCTCTACCAAAGCTTCTCAGCATCTACACTCCTGGATTCTGCAGCCACAGGAATTCTCACCCCAGGGCAATCTCTTCCCAGGCAAATGTGTCCTGGTGGTTGATGAAACCCCTCAGATCCACCTGGGACTTGAATCCATTGCAGGAGCACTTTGCTCCTTGAGACACTCCTGGATTAGAGAGGTTATTGCTCAGGAGGTGGAGGGAACAGCCAGAGCTGGGATGGGAGCACACAGGGGCTGGATGGGATGGAGAGTGTCCCAAATTTAACTCTTGTCTCTTGCCAGCCATGTCCCCAGGCCAGGACAGCCATGCCAGCCTGGAACACCTTCCTGCATCCGAGCAGATCCTGCAGAGCCTGAGTGAGCTGGCCAGGTCCTTCCAGGAGATGGCCGATCGCTGCCTGCTGGTGCTGCACTTGGAAGTCAGGTAAAAACCTGGAATTTGGGGATGGAGGGGGATCTTGGGAAGCTGCAGGTGAAGATCATGTCCACAGGAAATATTTGAGCAGGAGACAAATAAACTTGTCCACGACAGCATCAAAGGTTGGTCCAGAACTGCCAGATCACCAAATCGTGGGTGGCCGAATGTGGGATGGAGGCAGGACACCAAAGATGGAATTTCCTGGGGAGGTCTGTATCCTAACCAAAAGAGAGTGTAGGAAGAAATTCCTTAATGTGGGTGTGATGAGGTCCTAGCAGGGGTTGCCCTGTGGCTGCCCCTGGATCCCTGGAAGTGTGCAAGGCCAGGTTGGAGCACCCTGGGACAGTGGAAGGTGTCCCTGCCCAGGGCAGGGGTGGCACTGGATGATCTTGCAGGTCCCTCCAACCCAAACCACTCTGTGATTCCATGATTATGGATCAGAGACCAGGAAAAACGTGATTTTGGGGGACTTTGTCCTTCCAAAATAACACAGTGGTGTTTTCCCGGTCTAACAGGTGTCTCCAAACTTTTTTTTTGATTGCAAGTAGGAGCTTCTCCTCCTACTTTTTCCAACAGTAACAGGAACTGGGGAACCAGCTGGATTTTTTCCAAGGGCTGGATAGTTTCATGAAGTCTCTGACTTCACTTTCAAAGATCAAAGGCAACAAATCCCTTTCTTCAGGCTGCCAGCTGTCCGCTCCAGGGCTGGGAAGACATTTTTCCCTGGAGAATTGGTTAGGCCAGGTGTATTTCCATTGTTTCCCTTTGCTCTCAAGCATCAAATAGAAGGGGATGTCAGAGATTTGATGGATCACCGGTTGGTTTTCCGATGACGCATCCCGAGCCACGCCGTGTCCCCGTGTGCACGGGCAGAACCCTGCTGGAGTCAGTGTGGAGCTCTGGAAAAAAATCCACATTAATTCTTGTCAGCACTCCCTCATCCTGCCATCCATCATCTGCTGGGCTCGGAAGGATTCGAGGAAAAGGTGGTGGAAGTCTGGAAATGGAGCAGTTTTCCAGCTGTGCTGGAACACGAGGTGATGCCCGAGGTAACCCGGACTCGTGGGATGGGTTTCTGGCCTCTCTGGCTTTTCATCACGCTTGGGTTAAGCAAAAATCCCTAAAATGGAATTCAGGGATAAATTCTGCTGTAATTTAGAGCAGAGCACTGCCCAGCTCCTCCAGGGCTTCCAACAGGAGCCGAGTTTGGAGCTGTGAAGTCACCAAACCACATCCCTGTGTCCAAAGGGTGGAAGGGATTGAGGAGAGATACTGACATCAGGAAAACCCCAGCGGGGTGGGAGCTTCCCTGGATCCCTCACTCTGCATTTCCAACCACCTGCAGTGGCAGAGAACAACCCCAGTCCCTGTGGTGCCTGTTCCTGGCAGGATTCTCTGCTGTTCCTACACCCATTCCCTGGATCTGTGCCATTTCCAAGGTGCACAGCACAATGGGAATTCATCCACAGAACCCATGTGCATTCAGCAGGGACTCAGCATTTTTGGGAAGAGCTTGGGAATTTATCCCACCTCTGGCTGCTGCAGGTGCAGCCTGAGGAGATACCGAAGCAGCCAGGTGGATTTGGGATCACAAAATTATCCCCTTTCTCCTGCCTCAGAGCCCCTGTTCGTTCCAGATGCAGGTTGGTGTTGTCTTCTCCTCCTCCAGTAGCCCTGGACATGACCCTGAGGTCACTAAGATCCTGCTCCTTGGATTTCTATCTGCTTCCTTAGAGGAAACATTTGGCACACTCAGGTCATTCGCCATTCCATGGAATCACATCCTGCAATCCTGGAGAGGTTGGGGTTGGAAAGGGCCTTAAAGATCATCCAGTGCCACGTTCCACTATCCCAGGTTGTTCCATGCCCCATCCGGCCTGGGAATGGAAGCACCTTTTGTTGGGATAACCATGAAATTTCAGACTACTTCCTGTCTGTAACAGGATTTTCTTATTTCAAAAACAGTATCTAAAATTATATGTAAGCAGCTTTTAATCTGGGAATTGCCCTCAATTGGACTTTCTTGTGATGGACACCTCAAGGGTGTTTTCCAGGGAATATGAAAGCCTGGACATCTCTGGCACAACTTTGGGCCACTCTGGTGTGAACTTCCTGTCTCCATGTGCTGATCCTGAGTTATGCCCCAAATGCCAGCGATTCTCCCCCAGGCTTTGATTTGTTCCACTGGCAGGTGAATTTCAGAATCATGGAATCATTTAGGTTGGAAAAGCCCTTCAAGATCATGAGGTCCAACCATCCCCAGCACTGCCAAGGCCACCACTGAGCCATGTCCCCAAGTGCCACATCCACACGGCTTCAAATCCCTCCAGGAATGGGGACTCCACCCCTGCCCTGGGCAGCTCTGCCAAGGCTAGACAGCCCTTTCCATGAAGGAATTTTCCCTAAAATCCAATCTAAACCTCTCCTGGTGGAAGTAGAACCCAGCCCTGTTCCCGCTGAGTGATTACAAAAGTAGAAGGATGGAATTTTTCCATTCCGCTAGGAATTTTTCTGGACACAGCACTTCCCTCTCTGGTTTTGAGAGAAAAGACTTAATTACAATGTTTTGCAGAATCCTAATAGGGAATTTGCATGGAATTTCTCCTTCCATGGAGGGATGATGGTTGGGCACATTGGGATTTAACTGCATGGAATTTCTCCTTCTGTGGAGGGATGATGGTTGGGCACGTTGGGATTTAACTGCATGGAATTTCTCCTTCCATGGAGGGATGATGGTTGGGCACGTTGGGATTTAACTGCATGGAATTTCTCCTTCCATGGAGGGATGATGGTTGGGCACGTCAGGATTTAACTGCATGGAATTTCTCCTTTCGTGGAGGGATGATGGTTGGGCACGTTGGCAAACAGGACAGAGTTGCAATAGTATGAAATGCTTGGGAATAGGCACGATCTTGGAATTGTAATGGTCATTCCATGACCCCTGGCTTACTCATTCTGCCAGTTATCACTGGTAGGAGGTTTTCATGGAAGGAGTTCCTGTTGTAGCTTTGGTATCACGTGGGAAGTTGGGGAATCCTGGGAAAATTCAGCAGGATGATGGAGGTCGGATCTGTCACCAAGGGTCTGTTGGATCCATCTCTGAAGATGGACAATGCCAAGAGGAGGATGCCTCTAACACAGATATCACCACCCATCTCCTAAAGTTATTTTTTTACCAGCTTGAGGAAGGAAAAAACCACTTTGCACCCCACAAATACTTTAAAGTGGGGGTTGTTGCATCGTGGTGTTTCTCCCTCGTGCCTCACAGGGTTCACTGTTTCCACTACCTGATCCCTCTGGCCAAACAAGGGAATTACGCCATCGTGGCCAACGTGGAGAGCATGGACTACGACCCCCTGGTGGTGCGGCTCAACAAGGACATCAGCGCCATCGAGGAGGCCATGAGCGCCAGCCTGCAGCAGCACAAGTTCCAGTACATCTTCGAAGGTCAGGCACCTCCCAGTCCTTCCTTGTAAAGGGTTTTCCGTTCTCACCCCAAAGCTCCACAGGATTCCTTTCAGGGATAAAGCAGAATGAGGTGCTGTTGTCACCTACGGAACGTTGATGAGTGAGAACCACGTGGGGTTTGACCAGCTGGGAGAGCTGGGGGTGCTCACCTGGAGAGGAGAAGGCTCCAGGGAGAGCTCCGAGCCCCTTGCAGGGCCTGAAGGGGCTCCAGGAGAGCTGGAGAGGGACTGGGGACAAGGCCTGGAGGGACAGGACACAGGGAATGGCTTCCCACTGCCAGAGGGCAGGGATGGATGGGATCTTGGGAAGGAATTCCTGGCTGGGAGGGTGGGGAGGGGCTGGAATGGAATTCCCAGAGCAGCTGTGACTGCCCCTGGATCCCTGGCAGTGTCCAAGGCCAGGTTGGATCAGGCTTGGAGCACCCTGGACAGTGGAAGGTGTCCCAGCCCATGGCAGGGGTGGCACTGGATGGAACTTTAAGGTCCCTTCCCACCCAAACCATCCTGGGATTCTGGGATTCCCTGTTTGTTCGAGAAGAGGGAAGTGACTCCACACAGAGCCACGGGGACCATTCACATCCCACTGAGGCTGAACTTCAGGCACTTCATGAATTGTGGGCACCTCTTAAGCCCAGGTCTGGGATTTACAGATACCCAGCACTGGCTGCCTGTTGATGAGCTTGAATCCTTAATTTAGACTTTTTAATTGGCCTCTGGGCTTGCCCAGACCTGTGCAGTGTAAACCAGGTTGGGTTTTTGCTATTTGTAACGTGACACGAGTGGGTGCCTCATTGTGGGGGGGGGTGGCCGTGTCCTTTAGCCCCCAGCTGTGTCCTTCTGACATCCTTCAGACACAGGGAACTGTTCAAGGCTGATCAGAGAGGGGCTGTGCATTGAAATGCAGCTCATTCCTGCTCCTGGAGACTGAATTTACCAGGGAAAACACCACCCTGGATAACGGATTAAAATCCTGGGGTTTTTAGGAGCCGCGGTGCTCCATTGCTGTGCCCAGACAGGGAGGGACATTTTGCAAAGCCTGTTCAGAAATCAGCGGTTGTGGTAACACAGCTCGGAGGTTTGGGGCAGTTTTGTGTTTTTACTAAAGAAGGGAACGTGGAGGAAAGTCCTAAACTGCACCACAAAGATTTCTGAGGGTGTCCAGGTAAAGTCCAGTTATCCCTTGGTCCAGCCCACACACACCACGTAACAGTGCTCGTTTTGGGGTTTTACCATGAATTATCGGCACTAAATCTCTTCCCCCTTGCAGGTTTGGGCCACCTCATCTCCTGCATCCTCATCAACGGCGCCCACTACTTCAAGCGCATCAGCGAGTCCGGCATCAAGAAAATGTGCAGGAACATCTTCATCCTGCAGCAGAACCTGACCAACATCACCATGTCCCGCGAGGCCGACCTGGACTTCGCCAGGTGAGCAGAAACCTCGGCGTTTGTCACTCTTCTGGTGTCCACAGGAGCAGAGGTGGCTCCTTCCAAAAGTCTCAGGTGGCTGGGTGGGTGCCGAGTTCAACACGTGGTGGCAATTTTTGCTTTCCTTTGGTTGAACAACGTTCAGAGGGACATAAAACCATAGAATCAGGGGGTTATTAAGGTTAGGAAGGATCTCCAAGGTCATCAAGTCCAAATCTGGATCCGTTGAGGTTGGTGTGAGGTCCCACCAAAGTGCCTGTGCTTAGCGCTTCCTTGGGGCTTCTCCAAGACCAAAGCCCAGGCAAGAAAAAGCTTCCAAAGGTAGTTGGTAGAACTTAAACTGGATGAAATTTGGGCTTGGATTTATTCCCAGGTGAGAAATACTTTTTTTTGTTGAAGGCTCAGGGTCACCAGATCCGGGTTGGCCTGAAGGGACGTCTCCCTCGAGTTCTGTTACCTTGAAATAGCAGTAACAGCAAAATAAACCCAAAACCGGGTGTGGCAGACCCCCTGCAGACTTCTCCCACATTTTGGGATTTATTCACTCGAGGAGGATTGAGGAACGAGCGGATGGGTGAAGGCAAACCCTGAGCAGTGGTTTTGGCAGCTGGACTCAGGGAGCTCCTGTGCTGATGCTCTGTGGCAGCAGCTGGGTCAGGAGGGGACAGCTGAGCCCAGGAACAGCCAAAGGAAAGGTCTGGAACGTGGAAGTGCAGGAATGGGGTCAAACGAGAGAGGTTTGTGCGGCACTTGGATCTGAGCCACCGCCAACACTGGGAAAACTTGGTGCCATCATTTGGCCGCTGCTGTCGGAGGCTGAATTAGGAGGGAAGTTTGGATTCCCGTGGATGAGGAGGAGTGTGACTGAGTGCCTCATTTATTTGGGATCTCATCTGGGGAACGATCATTATTGAATTCATTTCTTCCTATCAGCATTGGCATGAGGAAGTTGTGAGTGCTGAGGCCTGCAGGAGGTGGAGGGAGAAAGATGAATTAGTAATTCTCCAAGGAATAAACTTCCCAAATACAATCTTTTCTTTCTTAAATGACCGCCCTGTGGTGAAGGAATTTTTCTAATATCCAACCTAAACTTCCTTTGGCACGACTTGAGGCCATTTCCATGTGTCCTGTCCCTTGTTCCTTGGGGGAAGAGCCTGATCCCCACCCTCCCACAGCAGCTTTGTGCAGATTTCTTCGCACCAAATCCATTCAGCAACATTTCTTTGTAGCTTTCACGACTGCATCACCTCCCTCCTTTCTTTTGGGGCTTAATTCCATGCTCTGGAATTAAGACTCTGAGGAGTCTGTTTGATTCTTTAGCTCTTCAGATGACTCCTGAATGTTTAAATGTTTATTATCCAGATTCTCCTTTTACATAAACAAGGCTCTGGTGCTTCCAAGCCCTGCCCTGCTCACCTGAATTCACAATCACCTGAGCAACTTCCTCACGTCACCCCAGGGACTCCACGTACCCAGGTCTACTCAAACTAGTAAATAAACGTAACAGTTCCCCTCCAGAAGGCATAAAACAACATCAGGCTGGGATCAAAGTGATTTGTACCTCTGTGCTAGGGCTCAGGCAGCAATCTGTAAATGCTCTGTGCTGTGCTTGACTCTCAGTTTTGCCTTTTTCAAGATGAAGTGCCTTTAGTTTTCAAGATAAAGTGGTTTTTTCATGTACAGGAGCAGTGGCAGAGCTGATGGAGAAATCCTCACTTCCCTGCTCTTCCTTCTCCCTGCACCTCCTGGGATAAATTCCCTCCCTGCCTCACTTCTCCAGGGAACTGGGGGATCATGAGTGGCACAGGAGACTCCTAACCCTGCCTGGGTATTTCTGTGTCCTTGACACTGAGGGTTCAAGGAGCAATTAGCCTCAATTAACAATCAGTGCATCACTCTCCACACAGCCCCTCTCCATACATTAGATCTGAATTCTGGACCAGGTCCCTTTTCTCAGAGTGAGCCTGTTTGAACTCAGCTGTGCTCCAGTTTGTAGGAAAGACCAGACCAGTTGAGAAAGGACCGAAAGTCCTTTAAGATTTTCCTGGGTGTCGTGCTTTGGATTTTGCTTTTCTTTTTCCCTTCTGATACGGTCTTCAAGGCTTTTTAGGGGCCTCAGAGAGCACTGGGCATCCCCTTTCTTCTCTGCTCAGTGACTTTAGGCAGAAATCCCAACCAGGGAAGCTGGAAGGGGAAGCCCTTTCTCCTCTGAGGCCAAAACCACGTGGAGGATTCACAGCAGACCCAGGTAACACCCATTGGTCCTGATGAGGCTCTTGCTGTTCAAACCCCATTTTTCCAAAGCTCTGTGACCTGCAGGTGACAACAGCAGCCTTTGCTGCTTTGGGAGCAGCCCCGTGGCAAGGGGAAAACGAGTTTGAAATGAGTTTTGCCTGAAGATTCTCAGTTCAAGGCAGGGAAAGTCTCGGCAGAGCGTCACAGAGCAGAGCTGGGAGCACGTCTCCGTTGGAAAAAATGAAATTGCCAAGTGGTGTGAGGAGTTTTCTTCCACCAGGAGAAAGGGTGAAACAGGCTGGTCCTGGCTGCTGAGGTGTCACAAAGGATTTGTAGCATTTGTTAAATTTCCTGCAGGTATTAATAGGTTTTTCACTCCAGTGTGCGTTCAGTATGTAGGCCAGCAGAAATGCAGGAGGTTGTTGGGGTTTCCACTGCTTTATTAAGGAAAAAGCAGGATTTTCTCCCTGGGTAATATCCATGCAAAGCCTGGGACTGAGCGTGACTTCCAAATACCTCCAAATTTCCAAAGTTTCACACCCAGAATTAGATTTATGGCATGAGAGGGATAAAAGCTTCAATTTTGAATTCCTATTCAGGTCTTTTCCCTTGTGCCTTCTTTCCTCCTCTCCCTCTATCCCCACCCGAAATTCTCTTGGATTTTATGAAGATCTCATCAGAGGTAGTCCCAAAGGGTGAGGATTGTGCTTCAGACTTGCCCTTCAATAAAATATCATTGAAAAAAGTGGCTTTCTGAGTCACACAAGTGTTAAAATTGAGTGTTCTGGAGAGTGAATCGAGGCGGTTGCAAAGGGAAGGGAGAGAGCAGGGACGAAATGGGAACATTTTCTCTAACAAGTGTCACCGTGACCTCGGAAATGAAGGTTTCTGAGCAGTGCTGGCATTGTCCCTGGGTCCCAGTGTCCTCCCAGCCCTCGGTGGTGGCAGCAGAGGGATCCAGAGGTGTCCCCACACCTGGAATCAGTTGGAGCTTTCCCTGTGCTGCCATTCCAGTTGTTCCCATGGCCACCCCTCCTGCAGGGATCAGGAATCTTTTCCTGCTGTTGAAGACGTTACCAGGGGTATCGGCTGTGACATGTTCCTGTAGCAGATGTGGCTCCTCGTTGTCACTGCCGGTGGATCCCGACCGCTCCGGAGGAATCCCCGGGGAAATGGGGTGGGGAGAAGCCATCAGAGCTCCACTTGTTCCTGGTTTGGCCATCAATGAACCCAAATCGTGGAGTCACAGGATCATTGAGGTTGGAAAAGATTTCCAAGACCATCGAGTCCAAGCTGATCTCCACCTTGTCCCCAGCCCAGAGCTCTGAGTGCCACCTCCAGGAATTCCTTGGACACCTCCAGGGATGGGCACTCCAAACCTCCCTGGGCAGCCCATTCCAATGCTTTCCAACCCTTTCCATGAAGGAATTTTCCCAGTATCCAGCCTGAGCCTCCCCTGGCCCAGCCTGAGGCCGTTCCCTCTCCTCCTGTCCCTGTTCCCTGGGAGCAGAGCCCGACCCCCCCCGGCTGCCCCCTCCTGTCAGGGAGTTGTGCAGAGCCACAAGGTCCCCCCTGAGCCTCCTTTTCTCCAGGCTGAGCCCCTTCCCCAGCTCCCTCAGCCGCTCCTGGGGCTCCAGCCCCTTCCCAGCTCCGTTCCCTTCCCTGGACACGCTCCAGCCCCTCGATGGGTCTGGGGAATGTTCCTGTTACTCAAAACCCATCTTTATTCCAAGGCCAGGTTGGACAGGGCTTGGAGCAGCCTGGGATAGTGGAAGGTTCCCTGCCCATGGCAGGGGTGGGACTGGATGATCCTTAAAATCCCTTCTTACCCCAAGCATTCCATGATTCCATGATCCTGTGAAACTTTCGGATGGAGGACGCAGCTGGAGCTTGAGCTTTTATCAAACCCCCGTCAAACTCTGTGTCACTGCTGGGTTGGATCCCAGGGCTGGAGTGCCAGGTTTGGATCTTTGGCACTCCGGGCTCCTCTCCTGCCCTGGCTGCCGGGCAGGGCAGTTTCTTCTTGGATTATTCCCAGATTTCTGCTGTTCCCTGCTGCACAAGGCTGTCCCAGGCAGGAGGAATCAGCAAGGACCTGCTGCCATCTACTGGGAGCTGCCGAGGGAAAGGGAAACATTCAAACATCCCAGTGCTCTGGAGGAAGACTTTTCATTGCCAGCTCTTATATCTTTGTCTGATTTTACTCTTGATAAATACTGT
This sequence comes from Struthidea cinerea, assembly GCA_013397865.1. Lineage (NCBI taxonomy): Eukaryota > Metazoa > Chordata > Aves > Passeriformes > Corcoracidae > Struthidea > Struthidea cinerea. The sequence continues at coordinate 80,126 of VZTI01002701.1, forward strand.
GGTTGTGCCCAGCTTGCCCGAGGATGGGGCTGGCAGAGGGAATCTTCCTTTGAGAGCCATCCTTGAGCTCGATTTGTGTGTGGAGAGCATCAGGCCCAGCAAATCCTGACCCTGATCCCTGTGTTCGGTGTCAGGTGTCTCTGCAGAGCTCCTGAGACGCTCCTCTGCTGCCTGTGGGTGAGGGAAGTATCTCAGACGTTCTCCTTGGGGCTGCCCTCGAGCCAGGACTAAATTTGGGGTGTTTAAATCATTCAGTTTGAGTAAACCCCACATTAGCTGAGTAAAGAGGGCACTCTAATCCCTGCACTTCATAGCCTCAACTGTGAAAGGTAAAATCCCCAAATCTTCACAGTCTGGATCCCAGGAAGTCCCTTCCCTGCAGGGGATCCAGGGACAGAGCAGAGTCTGGAGGAAAAGCTTCCCTTTGCTGACAGCGTGGGAAAGTTGTGGTGCCTTCATCACAGACTGGACTCGTGTGTCTGGAGCACGTCCTCGTTTGGGTTTGCAGCTTTTAATTAACAAAGCTGCTTTAGTTTTCAATTAAGGACTCGCTTACAACAAAATCCATATTTTCTTTCCCTTTCTTTTCCGCCTTGTTTGCTCCCCCCTGTAGTTTCCGCTGAGCTTTGATCTCAGTGCAGGTTTAATTAGCTGTAATTAGTGGTTTCACTGCATTAACCAAAAATCCCGATCGCAGAGGATTAAAATCCATCCCTCAGCTTGATGCCCTCCTCCTCCCCTTGCTCCTTCTGCTTCCCCAGAGGGATTTAGGGGATCGGAGGGTCCCTATATGGCCCTTCCCCAGACGGGTGCTGCCCCTTCATCCCAAAGAGCCGCCCTGTTACGGGATCATTAAAATTCCCTGGAACAGATCACCCATCCAGGGATTTAATTCCCAGTTAAATCTGCAGCTGCCAGGAGTTTTAGGATGACACCAATCTGTGCCTTCGCAGCATTCCATGGAGCACTTACTGGGGTCTCTCCCTGCGTTCAGTACATTTGGAATCATGGAACTGTTTAGGTTGGAAAAGCCCTCTGAGTCCAACCATTCCCAGCACTGCTGAGGCCACCACTGCCCCATGTCCCCAAGTGCCACATCCACAGGGATTTTAAATCCCTCCAGGGGTGGGGACTCCACCCCTGGGCAGTTCCAATGCTTTCCAACCTTTTCCATGGAGAAATTTTCCCTAAAATCCAATCTAAACCTCCCCTGGCCCAGCCTGAGGCCGTTCCCTCTCCTCCTGTCCCTGTTCCCTGGGAGCAGAGCCCGACCCCCCCCGGCTGCCCCCTCCTGTCAGGGAGTTGTGCAGAGCCACAAGGTCCCCCCTGAGCCTCCTTTGCTCCAGGCTGAGCCCCTTTCCCAGCTCCCTCAGCCGCTCCTGGGGCTCCAGACCCTTTCCCAGATCCTTTGGCCTTTTCAGCCCGGTGTCTGCTCCAGGTTTCCCAAACTTTCAGCGTTTCCAGTCCCTCACGAGCTCCTGGAAGCTGTGGCTTGGCCAAGTCCTTCGCTGAAGCTTCCCAGCTCCTCAGCACAGGATGGAGAGGAGACTTTGGAAGATGCGACTCTGCTCTTCTCCATGGATGTGCACAGTCCTTCTCCTCAGGGCTGCTCTCAAATATTCCTCCCCAGGACAACCCTTGAGGCTTTCCACCCTGTAGTAACCCCAGAGTAACTGGAGTAGGGGCTAAATTAACACAGCAGTTCCTCCACCCCTGACCACGCTGGATGTGGGAAGTCGCGGAGCATCCACTGTCCTTAGGAATTGCTCCAAGTGCCAGAGGAAGCATCTGAGAGTATCAGCAGGCTCTGGAGGGCACCAGTCCTGCTCAGCCTTCGCAGTGTTGACTCAGTGTTTTATTTTGATCAGGCATTTCAGCCCTTCCCGGAGGCGCTTTTAATCTTCGCTCTGTAACCTTTAAAGAGAGAGGTTTTCGTGGCCTCTGCAATGATTTTTTTTTTTTGCCTGGATGGGGATGTCTGAGCTGCTCCGAGTAAAGAGATTAATTCAATTTTCCTAAACTGGAAGTGGACTGAAAAACTGAGAGGCTTCATTGACTTTTCCTCGCTCGGTTCGTGGTGTGTTAGAGAAACAATCAATGGGGGTGAACTTCGCAGCCAGCAGAAACCTGGCGTTCCCATTTCCAGGGAACCGGCTGGGGAAGATGGGAATAAACATTTTGAAGAAGTCTGGTTTGGCCAGAGCACGTTCCTCCTCCGCCTTAAAACCATCAGGATAAATTCTCCTGGAAATGAATTACAAACAAATCCCTCATTTATCCCCGAGGTGACAGTCTTTTGCTGATACGTGCTTTCTGGAGACTAATAAGTTTTGAATGTCGGTGGAGGGGGGGGGAAGAAAAAAATCAAAGTAATTACTTTGTGTTCCCAAGCTCCTTATTTGAGTAGGTGCCTGTGTGTTTATCTCCCTCTGTCATGCTGCATTGCTAATGGTAATTAAAGGCAAGGGATTTTTCTTGCTGGAAGTTTTTCTTCTTATTTTCCACCTTTAGTGATTTTGGCCTCGGCGATGACGCTTTGCCACCGGCCAGTTACTTGTGAACTGCTTTAATAGAAGGTCTGAGTTCAGGAAACTCTGCCCGTGCAGCTGGAATTGGAACATTTTGTTTATCCAGGCCTGTGGAACGTGAGGTGGGCATTGGTTTTTTTCAGGCCGGGGTTTGGAAGCACATCCTGGAGGTGACAGTCCTGGTGGCCACTGTCATCTCCGTGGTGGCTCTGGGAAATCATGGAGAACTCGCCGATATTTGCTTTATTTGCACAGAATTTGGGTTGTGAGTGGTGGCAGTGAAAATATGGAGCAAACCCACGCGGTCCATGGCTGGGAATGGGGTCTGGATCTTTGGGAAACCCACCAGGACACGTTGGCCGGGGCTCAGGGGGTGGGACAAGGAGTTCTGCCGGGTCCCCAGCCTTGGAGGGGACTTCAGGTTCTCCCTACATTTCATTTTCCACAGGAAACATGGAAGACGTTTTGTTGGGAAGAGGCTTTTGCTAGGAAGAGGTCACAGGGCTTCCCCACAGGCCCCTCAGGCTGCAGAGTCTTAGACCAGGTCTAAAGTCTGGATCAGGAGGCCAACATTGCAATTCCAGATGGTGTCCAGATCCTGAAAGGTTTTCATCCCACAGAAATACAAGGATGAGTGTCAAAGCTCATTTTTAGGTCCATGTAAGGCCCTGTGTGATGGATCCACCACTCTTTAGCGGAGTTTTGTGTGCACGGAGAGCAGCTTTGTTTGTGTGCTTGCTCTGAAACTTCCGTAGGAACATTCCAGCAAATCCTCTTCTCCCTGTCCAATCCAAGGACCTTCCCCTGCTTCCCTGCACTTCCACAGCTTCAGGCTCTGGAAATCACATCAAGCATCACATGAGGGGTTGGGCTGGAGGCACGGAGGCAGCAGCGTGCAGGGGTGGAAATGCGATCCAGTGGAACTCCAAGCGAGGAAGAAGAGGGAATTCCATTGGTTTTCCTTAATTAAAGGGGGTTTTTTGCTTTACAGTAGCAAAGAGTGGCACCTCCCAGCTTCACGGGATCGTCTTCATTTGGAATCACAGAATCATTTGGGTTGGAAAAGCCCTCTGAGGTCATCGTGTCCAACCCTTTACCTGTCACTGCCGAGGTCACCACTGACCCCTGTCCCCAAGTGCCACATCCACACGGCTCTGAAATCCTTCCAGGGATGGGGACTCCAACAGGGCTGGAAAACTCTTTTTGAGGAAGAAAGTTTCCCTGATATCCAACCTAAACCTCCCCTGGCACAACTTGAGGCTGTTCCTTCTTGTTTTGTCTACTTGGGAGAAGAGCTCAACCCTCAGACTGAGCTTGAGCAAACATCCAGAGCCATCCCAAGGGAACAGATCCCACTGTGAGCGTTTGGGAATGTGAGCTCCGTGTCTGAGCTCTCCCATAACCTCGGATCTCCTGTTTGGGTTAGAAACTGTTTTTTTCTCCCGTGCTTAAAGGTGGGCTCTGAGCTGGATCCTGTTCTGGGAGGTTCTGCTGAAATTCCCAACAAACAGCTTTAAGGGGAAGGACGGATTTTTAAGAAGGGAATTTGTGTAACACACACACAAAAAAAGAAAAGACAAAAAAAATGAAGGCCCATCAGTGTGTCAGGAGCAGCCATCCCAGGCATTTGTCTGCAGCTGAGGGAAAGGTACAGATCGGATTGTCAGCTGGAGATGCATCTCTATTGCCTGGCTCCCACCTGCAAATGGAAGCAATTAGGAAAATGTCCTGCCTTTTTCACAGGAGGCGGCATCCTCCCAGCACGAGCCCCACGGCCAGAGAGACACGGCCGAGGCCTGAAGGAGCAGATTGCTTTGCCCTGTCAGTCAGATCTCATTAGGACCTGCAGTGCCTCAGACCCCGTTATCAGCTCGGGAATAACTGATAGCAGGGCTGGGTGGTGGTGCTGGAGTCACTGCTCGTCACTTCTCTGGGCTCTGCAGTCAAATCTGCCACAGCTCTCACACTCTCTCTCTCTTAATTAGATTAAGCCAGGAGTGAAGCTTTCTGACCTGCTGATGCACCCTGGAACCAGAAATGTTTCCCTTGGAAGGGGTGGGAGCAGGCAGGGAACGGCTGGGAGGGAGGAAAATGTCAGTGTTGGGACACAAAGGGACGGTGAGGACGTGGCCAGGTCTGGGAGCGGGGATTGCGAGGGGAGAGAAGAGAGGAGCAGGAGGAGCAATGGCCCAGGGCCAGTTCCTGGTGGGATAGAGGAGGGAAAAGGGAAAATGAGGAAAGGACAGGAATAGCAGAAGTGAGAGGACCAACAGGGTCAAGCCGTGACACAGCACTGGGGTGGAGCAGGGATGTCAGCAGGTGTAGCCCAGGAACAGCAGGGTTCCCGCTCTTTAAGTCATTCGGGGGAGGTTTAGATTGGATTTAGGAACATGTTTTTTCCCCAGAAAGGGCTGCAAAGCCCTGGCACAGCTGCCCAGGGCAGTGGAGGAGTCCCCATCCCTGGAAGAGTTCAAAACCATGTGGATGTGGCACTTGGGGACATGAGTTAGTGGTGACCCTGGTGGTGAAATGGTCGCACTGGACACTTGAATTCAGGCAGATTGAGATACATTCCTCCATTTCCTCTACAGTTAATTACTCTTTAATCAGCAAGATCTTTAATTCATTGACTTTTGGTCTGGTTTGGAGGTTTTGGCGAACTCAGGGCTAATGGTGAGTCCTGGTGCAAAGGCACATGTTCAGCTGGTGAACCTAAATAATCCTAAATAATCCTAAATAAGGATTTCTGCCAGCTGCATTCTGCAACCAGGAATTTCATCCTTCACCTTCTGCTGAGGATCCGCGCCTGGGGATGTGCTGGTCATTCCAGGTGGTGGGATCTGTAAAATTCCCAGCTATCACTTCATATCTTCAGGGCTTATTCTCCTTGGCCAAAAGAAGTCCCAAGATGTTTTTTCCGCCTTTCAAATGCTGAGAGCTGGAGCTGATGCTGCTGGGGGCACCTGGAGACCTTCCTTTCTCACTGATGCTGAAGGATTGATGATTAAGGGGGGAATTATCCTCATGCCAGGGAATGTTCTCAACAGTCAGCCATCTCCTGGCTCTGGGATCACAGAATCACGGAATGGTTTGGGTTGGAAGGGACCCTGAAGCCCATCCAGTTCCATCCCCTGCCCTTCCCCTACCCCAGGTTGCTCCAAGTGCCTCACCACCCTCACAATAAACCCTTTCCTCCTAAAATCGAATCCAAAGCTCACCTCTTTTACTTTGAAACTTTCCTTTTGTCCCATCGCTACCTCTGGACTGTGTAAAAAGTTGCTTTCCAGCATTTTTAATTAATTCTCATGAAGGACTTAAGGCTGCAAAGGGCTTGGGATGTAAGCAAGGTTTTATGGGCTCCAGGGGGTCAGCTGGGGACAAGAAGCCATTCAGCATTTTCTGACCCATGGAGGAACAGCTCCACATCATCTTCTCCCCTCCCCTGCTCCCCTTTCCTCCCTCTTCAGCTGTGCAGTAACATCTTATTTGGGGGATTCAGCCACCCGCGCGGTGTTCCCCAGGAGCTTTCCCGGGAAAGGCGGGATCCATCCGAGTTGGATTTTGGTGTGATCGCCATAATTACCCTCTGACTTCCACCCTCGAGTGAGATGAGATGGCCCAAAAGGAGAGCTGTGATTTTTGCAGTGAAAAAAAAAGATAAATAAACTGAGAGATGATTCTCGAAGTGCCAAAGGCGAGAGGCTCCAGGGCAGGAATGAGCGGGGAATGCAGATCAGGCAACGCCGTCTATCCAAGGTGGAGCCTCTGCTGAGGCTGACATTAAAAATTCCGACTCAAATGCGGGAAACATGGAGTAAAGGAGGTGAATTATTGATGGGGAGCAGGGATTACCATATCTGACAGATGGAGACTGTCTGAGAACATTTTGCAGAGTGGCATCTGCACCGTGCCTGATTGGCGTCCCTGAACTTTCGCACGTCAGATGTCGCATATCAACACACAAACTCTGATGGAGCAATTAAATCTGTCCTGTAATAAACCTGGGCCTCATAGCCAGGAGAGATCCACTCACTCAGGTAAAGTCCAAATGCCTCAATTCTTATTTTTTAGTGAGCTATTTAAATAATTCCCTCCAAAGCAGTGCATCGAATACCTGCACGTATGATGTCGACATTTAGATATATTCAGGAAATTATGTGCAATGTATAATCTCTTACTGGAATTTTACTGAAGGCTGTAAAGCTCCCCCTCGTATTTTATAATTCCTATTCCAGATTGGAGCTCAAATAATACAGTAAAGCTCTAAAATTCAGCTGCCACCTCACGTCACAGTGGTGCATTAACACCTAAGGCTGAAATGGCTCTCTCAAGTGCACACGGAAGTCGTAGATCAGACGCGGATTCCACGTTGTCATGTGGGCAAAAACAAAGAGGAAAACGAAGGAAGTGCAAATAAGAGCGAGTTTGATGCTTTGGTGGGGAACAGCTTGGATTGGGAAGAAGCAAGATGGAAAATAGGGCTTTTCTAGTAGGATTCAGTGCCTTCGGATCCCGGGTTGTTTTCCTAAGCCCAGCCTGACGCGGGAAATGGGGGAATTTTTTCTGCCATCTGTGAAAACTGGGGTGCTGGGGAAAATTCAGTTTTCCTTCATGGAAAATGTGCAGATTTTGGGAATCATCAGGAAAATATGCCTTTAGTCCCTGGAGGGGGTTCAGGGCTGGAATCTGGGAGGTTACTCAGCGAGCATCAGTATTAGGAAAAATCTCTTCAGCCAAAGGGTTGCCCAGAGCAGGGGTGGAGTCCCCATCCCTGGAGGGGTTTATAGCCCTGTGGAGGTGGCACTTGGGGACGTGGTCAGTGGTGGCCTTGGCAGTCCTGGGAATGGTTGGACTGGATGATCTTAAAGGGCTTTCCCAACCTCAGTGATTCCATGATTTTGTGGGGTGGCTGTTGCTGGATTGGATCCATCCCGTTGGACACACAAGGAGCTTCCCTCTGGCCCCGTAATCACAGAGTGGATAAGGTTGGAGGGGACCATGGTTGGGTCATTGATTCTTGTCACCCTTAAAGCAGCCTTTGAGAGAGCAGAGAAGTTCTGGACGTGGTGTCTCCAAAGTGCCTCGGGAAATTCTCCAGTGGGAATTGAGAGAGGTTGATAAATTAATAAATTACTACGGAAAACTCCAGGTTCAGCTCTCCCAGCAGAGTCCTTTGGAGGTTTTGTGCAGTTGAAGATGCGTTTCTGGAAGGAGATGAAAAGCAGTTCAGAGAATTGCTGTGCTTTTGATGGCTCTGATCTACTCCACCAGTCCAGAAGCAGTGCAGGGATTCTCTTCTCCCTCTGTGGGGACCGGTTTTGTTTCCAAGGAGTCACATAAAAAGTGATGAGCAAAGGGATGCAACTCCAAGATATTTAACGAGTAAAACCTGTTTTTTCCACGCAGTGGAGAGTGGAGATAAAAACCACATCTACAGCTGTGGGGCTCACCCTGCACTGACATTGCCTTGATAATATTTTCATTTTAAATGCTCAGATTTGTGCTGCCTGGCAAAAAAATATTGTAGTGAAGCTCTGTTGGCTCAGAAAGTTGGGATAATTGGAGCTAAACCCACCAGGAATGGCCAGAAGAGGCCACGGTTGTGCTGCACACGGCAGTGTGGGGGCTGCTGTTTTAGGAGTGGTGGGTCTCAATCCCTCTAAATACGATTTTTACCCTCAGAATGATAGAGAGGGAAGAGCAATTTCAGCCAAAAATGCTGCAAATGAGCAGCAGCTGCCCATAAAAACCTGTGGCCTCAAACCTGGAGGTTTCCAAGCATCGGAGGAAGTGTTGAGAACTGGCAGAGCTGGGATGAAATGTTCCTCAGGCCAGCAGCCAGCGCAGAAAGCAAGGAGGAGAGGGTTGAAGCTCTTAATCCCTCATGCAGGAGATCCACAGTTCCATGCTGAAGTCCGCTACTTCTGGACATCCCAAAATTCAGCATTGAACCCATCCTGGTTTCTTTTTGTCCCATTTCTTCTCCTTGGACAGTGGCAGTCATGTCCTTGAGGTCGTGGGGGTGGTGGCACTGATGCGATGGGTCACTGGGTCGGGTCGGAGGCTGCTGCAGGGTTTTGTTTCCTCCTGGTTTGGGTAACTCCGTGCCCAGCAGGTCCCTTCCCAATGGCAGCAGTTTCTAGGCTGGATCGAGGCACCAGGAGAGAAAAAACAGGGCCATGAGGCAAGAGAATCCTAAAAAATAAACTCTTCCATGAAAAACATCAATGTGATCAAGAAAAAATTGTAACAAATTTGATTTGGTGTCAGCTTGCCCACAAAAAACTCTCCAGTCCCTAATCTTGGAAGCCACCACAGCATTCAAGACAGGTGAACAAAGGTGGCCAGAAAAAAACGTGGAGTGGGGTTTTCAACGATTTGGGGCTGTTTGCCCGACCCCAGCCAGGGCTCAAAGCTCCTGGCAAGCACCAGGGCCTGACCACAGCCTACTAGAGGGGAACACTGAGTTGTGGAACCCAACCCCAGCCTACTACAGGTTCCTGACTTGTGGAACCCAACCACGGCCTACTACAGGTTCCTGACTTGTGGAACCCAACCACGGCCTACTAGAGGCAGACATTGACTTGATAGACTCAACACAACCTACTACAGACAGAAATTGATTTGTTGAACCCAGCCACAGCCTACTACAGACAGCAACTGATTTGTTGGACTCAGCCATAATTACTACAGGTAAACACTGGCTTGATGGACCTGACCACAGCCTGCTACTGCACCTGACCACAACTACGACAGACGTGGATGGAGTTGGTGACTCAACCACAACCCACCACAGACAGACATTGACTTCTTGGACCTGACCACAACCTACTACAGGCAAACATTGACTTGTTGGGCTCAACCATATTTACTACAGGCAAACAGTGGCTTGATGGACCCAACCATGACCTACTACAGGCACACACTGACTTGTGGAACCCAACCACAACCTACTACAGGCTGACATTGATTTGTTGAACCTGACCGTGACTCCTGCGGGCAGACATTGACTTACTGGACCTGACCACAACTACTACAGACCTAGGAGACCTGACCACAGCTACTATAGACTTAAGGGACCTGACCACAACTACTGCAGGCAGACACTAACTTGATGGAACCCAATCACAACCTACTACAGGTGAACATTGGCTTGATGGACCCAACCACAACTACTACAGGCAGATGTTGACTTGTGGAACCCAAACACAGCCTACTACAGACAGACATTGACTTGCTGGAATCAGCCATGCTTACTACAGGCAGACACTGGCTTGATGGACCTTACCACAGCCTAGTACAAGCAGACATTGACTTGTGCAACCCAACCATGGTTACTACAGGCACACATTGACTTGTTGGACCTGACCACAACCTACTACAGGCAGACACTGGGTTGATGGACCTGACCACAGCCTACTACTGGACTTGACCACAACTACTACAGGCAGACACCGACTTGTTGGACCGGACCGTGACCTACTACAAGAAGACGTTGACTTGGAGAACTCACCCGTAGTTACCACAGGCAGAAACTGACTTGTTGAACCCAACCATGACCTACTACAGGCAGACACTGACTTGTTGAACCCAACCATGACCTACTACAGGCAGACACTGACTTGAGGGCCCTACTTGAGCTTCTGCCCCAGTTCACTGTTCTGTCCCCATCAGGCAGATCCCATCGTGTCCTTCACCCCTCGGCAGCTCCCAACCATTCCTGGTTTATCAAAGCCCAGCTGGCACCGCTGAGCACGTCCCCGATCGCATCCAGTTCCACATCACTTGATCCTAAATAAAGCTGGGGTGTTGCCACGGTAGTTGTTGATCCCATAGGGGAGCGAAAATTGTGGGATTTTTTGCTGACTGGAGCAATCTCTGCAGCACTTTCCATGGAAGTGCTGACTCCCTCTTCTTTCAGGCTACATTCATTTCCACGTTCTCTCTCATTTATGCATGAGGCAAGGGGAAAAATCCCTTAATATTCCTTATAAACTGGCAGATGGTATCGATAATTTTTTTTTTTTTTTTAAACTATATGCAGTAAAATGCAAATGTGTGTGGCTTGTTTGCAAATGCTGGCATTAATAACTGATATTTAAACAGGCCAGATTAACACTTTTACTGATCTATTAAAAAGGGGTTTTTTTCCAATCATTTGCACACTCAAAATCAATTTTAATACAACATGTAAATTGAATTTAATTTTTTTATATAAAACTGCATTTATCTTCCTGAGCCATTAAATTTACTGTTTAATATGTACTTTCCAGCTCACTTGGCTAGAATTTCATTGCTCTTTATCTGTATAAATTTAATTAGCCTTGATATCATCAGTATATTATAGAACTAATTAAAGATTTAGATAAGTGCTGAGGGTGCTTGTTTAATACCCTATAAAGTTCCATTTGGAGAGCGAGAATTTCCATCTTTCATTAGGATCAGCCGGTTCGGAGCTCCAAGGAGTGGCTCAGACATTGTTTTTTGAAGAATTATTTAATGGGGTTTAATGGATTTATCTTCCTTTGAAAAGCTGTGTAATTACTGCATCTCCCTGCACGCTGGGAGGGGGCTTGGAGTTGTTCAGGGATGGGTTTTAAGTGCTCCGGGCACGTGGTGATGCTCAGAGATCCCCATTCACAGAATCCTGGGATTGTTGAGGTTGGGAAAGTCCTCCAAGGTCATGGAATCCAAGCTGTGCCCGATCCCCACCTTGTCACCAGCCCAGAGCCCTGAGCGCCACATCCTGGGACACCTCCAGGGATGGGGACTCCAAACCTCCCTGCGCAGCCCCTTCCAGTGTTTGCCAACCCTTTCCATGAGGAAATTCCTGCTGATGTCCCACCTGAGCCTCCCCCGGCACAGCTTGAGCTCGTGTTGCCAGCAGGGCAGCATTGTCCAAGTGATGAACCCCGGGAGGAAGGGAAAAGGAAATAAGAAGGAAATATTAACAAGGAAATAATAGATAACACGGATAAATATCAGGATAAAAAGAAGGAGGGAGAACAGGAGAGAGCTTTGGGAAGGGGGGTGACGTTCTGCCCGCCCCTTACTCTTCCCTTCAGTAATGAACTCTGCGTTTCAGAGGTGATTTCTCATCTGTGGTTGACAAAAAGCTCTGCAGTGGTGACAAACGCAGGGACAGAGCTGCACGTGTCACCCAAAGGTGTTGGCTGGGGGGGATTTATCCCAAACTGGCTTCATCCATATAAAAAGCAACGCCCAGGTGAGCTGATTTGTATGTAGGGCTTCCTGCGCTGTCTCTGAAGTTCAAACTTTAAAAGGGAAAATAATTGGGATTTCTAACGAGGTTGTCTCTAATTAGAAGGTTGCACTTGTGCCCTTTTGAATAAATACAGTTGTTTTTCTTGCCCAGCTCTATACCTGATCAGAGCCTGTGCGGGTGCTGAGCAAGGGGTGAGGGCTTCCCATCTCTGATACTTTTTCCTGCCTTGGATAAATGACTTCATTTTAATTATTCTCCCAGCTTTACAAAAAAAACCCGCCAATGTTACCCTTCCGTCCCTTGGTCATCTGTTAAGGGCTGTGATCGGCAGGGGTGTGAAGCACCACTGCACTCCAAATTCACTTTTATTTCCTCCTCTCATGCTTTGTTTTCTTTCCCAAACCATTCCCTGCCTTGGAAGTTCGCACGTTTTAGGTTTTTAGGTGGGGTTTTGTTTATGTTCTTGTGGTAGCACAGCCCCAGAGCCACCTGTGCCTCCTGCCCCAAATTGTGCCCCGTGTCGTGATGGGGCAGCTGCTTCCCAGGGGCTGTGGATGAGGTGGGCACAGAGAAGATGGAGATCACAGTGATAGGAACATTTTTTGCCTCCTTTTGGGTTTTTTTGAGTGCATGGAATCATGTAGGGGCTTCTTCCTCACTCCAGGCAGACAGGAGAAGTGTCCAGGCCTTGGTGTGGCATCTGAGAGGAGCTGAGGTTGACCAGAACAGCAGAATCATCTCTGATGTGAACTCCCCTAAAGCACTTTGGGCTCTTCTGGAGGCACAGAAGGAGCATTCCTGGTGGTGTCCCCAGAACTGCTCTGGGTTAACTGAAAATCAAGGAAGAAATCTGAAGAAGTGTCAATCAGGATTTCCATTCCCCCATGGAATGGTGGCCTGAGGGTGATGGTGTTCCCTTGTTTTAGGGTTGTAGCTGCAATTCAGGATGAGCAGTGGTCGGAGAGTGGAACTGGATCCGTCCCTGGAAGTGTCCCAGGCCAGGCTTGGGTTGTCCCAGGTTGCTTGGAGCAACCCGGGATAGTGGGAGGTGTCCCTGCCCATGGCAGGGGGTTGGAATTCCATGATCTTTGAGGTCCCTTCCAACCCAACCCATCTGTGACTCCATGAAAAGCTGGGATGCGGCTGTCCCCTCCCACCCCTATTTTCCATCTTGTTGTCAGAAGCTCTGGAGATGGAACAAGCAGCTGCCTCCCATATTTGCAGAAGTTTGATTTAAAATGCTGCTCACTGACACGTGTGTGCAAACATCCCTGCAGTCTTCCCGAGGTGCAGAAATTACAGTAATTGCTGCTTTACCTGGATTTTCCTTCGGCGTTCTGAGCTTTCAGAATTATCCTCGCAAACTCCTGCTGGCTGGAGCTCGGCTCTCCTGCCGCAGCCCCAGGGCCCTGTAACCATTCTCAGCTCTTCCCCATTCCCACCTCTGATGACTCCAAAGGGAAAAATGCCCCATGGGATTTTCTTCTCCGTCAAGCCAGGCCTGAAAATCCATTTATTCTGCATTACTTGACTGAAGTTGTCTCATATCTTGCTGTACTTTCCGGTTTTTTTGCACTCGTCCCCCCTCTGTTTAAATGTCATGGTTCCACCATGATCTGAAAATATCAAAATTGAGTGATTTTATAACCACAGCTTTGGTCTTTTTTATCATCTTCAGTTTCTTGCTTGTCCTGTCTGGTGGTTTTCCATAAAATCAAAGGATTTGGGTTGGAAGGGACCTTAAAGATCATGGAATTCCACCCCTGCCATGGGCAGGGACACCTCCCACTGTCCCAGGCTGCTCCAGCCTGGCCTTGGACACTGCCAGGGATCCAGGGGAAGCCACAGCTTCTCTAGGAATTCCAGCCCAGCCCCTCCCCACCCTCATCATAAAATCTTCCTTCTGTCCCATCTCCCTCTCCCCTCATTTAGTTTTTATCCCGATTTCCTGTAAGTGCTTCCTGCTTAACCTTTGGGACTTTCCCATTAGAGCAGCAATTCCGGGTGCTGCCAAAGCGCCTCCCTAATCCCCCAGAAGAGAGGGAGATACGGGACAGGATTTAGACCTCTCCTTTTTTGTTGTTCCCTTTGGCTAATTCAGCCCCCAGACTGGAATTCCTGCCCGGTGAATCCGTTCCTGCCTGCACTGAGGCAGAGCAGGCCCCCAGCTCCATCAGGAAGGGATAATTAAAGTGAGATCCTTTATTCCGAAACATCACACCCAAGGTCCTCCTCTGAAGAAGAGATCAAGTCGTTCTCAGGGAAATCAGAATTTCATTTGGAATTCACCTGGCCACCTTTTGAAAACTTCTCTTTTTTTGGGTTATAGGTGAACATTAGCATTTAAATGGAGAATGGTATTAATAGCCCTCAGAGGAGCTGGGCTCATCCTGATTGCCTTTCCCGAGATGCTTTTTTTTCCCTAAATGAGAAAGCTGCTTAATTGTTACTCTCTTTCTCCAAGAAGAGAGTTCAAGAGACCATGTTTTCAATATGGATCTCTATATAAGCTCAAAGTGCCTCCTTGCAAAATGGGTTCGTTGTTGGCAATTTGCTGTTTTCTTTTAAAAGTGCTGCTTCAAACCCAACAAAACAAACTGGTTTGGGGGTCAGGTGGCTTCTGCACTTTTGGTTTGCCCACGGGATGTTTTTTTCCTGCAGCTGGGAACCATTTCCATCCCATTCAAGGGATATTTAAACCCTCCCTATCTGCTCTTAGCACAGAGCTGCTCTTTGTGTCGTGGTGGATCTTCCAGGGGCAATTCCAGACGGATAAAGGGAGCAGGGAGAGTTCAGTTTTGCATTATTTGTTCTTTGGTTTGTCCTAAAAAATGCCCAAAAAAATTCAAGGCAACTTTGGACCCAATCCCATTGCCAGTGGTCAGCAGAACAGGCCCCGGGTGTCTTGGTTGGGACGTGAGTTCATCATATGAAAAATGGATTTTATTTTTTAAAAATTAACAAATCCTTGTCATCCAAGCCATCAAAATTAGTTAATTGTCCTCTGTGAGCAGGATATTAATGATGTGGGATACCTCAGGCAGTCATTCACTCCTCATTCCCCAAAACATTGCCATCAACACCGGAGCTGGATGCCAGTGGAGAAGTTTTTTCCCGTCCTGAAGAGCTGAAGGCTTGGAACAGATTAATGCTTCCTCCCCTCATAAAGAGCAGCTGTTATTCCATAGGAACTCGGGAGAGATGCTCCCTAAGAACCTGTTCCATGCTTTTGTGTACAAAACCTCTCCGATCAGATCAGCTCAGCACATCCCACCGGCGCTTTTCAGCAGAACACCAATAAGTGATGACTGTGGGGGTAAACGTGGAAATAAAAGGATTTCCTGGTTGGGATGAGCCCCTGGGACACTTTGTTCCCATCAGCTGCATTCCCACAGTCCTGGAATGGGTTGGGTTGGAAGGGACCTCCAAAGTCATCCAGTGGCCGTGGCCAGGGACATCTTACACCATCCCAGGCTGCTCCAAGCCCTATCCAATCTGGCCTTGGACATTCCAGGGATCCAGGGGCAGGGAAGTTTTGCTCCACGGCCTTCCCAAGGTGCCAGAGCTCCTTAAAGGAAGGAACAAGGACTAAAGCTGCACAACCTGCTCCCTGGACAAGCTCAGCAGCACAGCCCCAGCTTTTCCTCACAGCTCCTTCCTCACCTGTCCTAAATGTGGGCTGACTGACGAGTCCTGCGCCTCACAAACACGGGATTCATCTGTCGCTCTTCTCGGGATCAGATTATTTTTTAATTAAAAATTTCCTCTGAAATAAAAAGGGGAGCAAGCCAGGCAGCAGGGAAGGAGCACAAGGTGCGCATTTTTAATTGGGTGCAATTAAAAACCTGCCGCTCCGGCATGGCAGCGCCTGCGGCCAAGCCCGATTTGCATGAGTAATTATTCACTCCATTCCAGAGTCTGCTCAACTTTGCCTTCCTTGTCTTTGAAAGTATTAATAAATATTGATCAGACACTCTCCTGTTTGCCTTCGCCCAAGCAGCTCTGATGGACTCAGCCTCTGATGTTATCAAATAATGA
This sequence comes from Struthidea cinerea, assembly GCA_013397865.1. NCBI lineage: Eukaryota > Metazoa > Chordata > Aves > Passeriformes > Corcoracidae > Struthidea > Struthidea cinerea. The sequence goes on from VZTI01002701.1 coordinate 95,918, forward strand.
AATATGAAAGAGGGAGTGGGATGAGCCTCTTGTTCTGTGATTTTTTATTTAAGGCTCTTCATTTTCCTTTCACGAGTGTGTTTGTCCCTGCCATTATAAACCCTCTTCTGATTATCTGCAGGAGGCTGAGGAAAGCGGGGTGTAAAGGATGGATGGAGGGAGTAAATAAACGGAGGACAGGTGAGGGGAATCTGCTCTGTGGAATGCCGGGAAACTACTTTGTGTTTGTAAAGTTGAGGTTTAAAACCGAGGAAAAGAATTAATAATTATCAACAGCTCAGTCTGTCATCTGACAAATAGGTTAATAAGTAATGATATGTGATTGGCATTCCCATCCAAAGAGGAAATTTAGCTTCCCAAGCTTTCTTTTGGCTTTAACGTGGGCACAGCCGAGCACGGGCAAGCTGATTTACCCTTTCCAGATCATCAGCCTGGGCACAAAGAGCTTCCAGGGCTCAGCAAGGGATAACTGGGGGAGAAGGGATCAAAGATGGGGTGGAACTGGATGGGCTTTGAGGTCTCATTCAGAAAACCATTCTGGGATTCTCAATAAAGGGGATTTTTGTCACAGGAAATTTGACTTGAAGACCTGCCCACCTTGGGCACAGGGTGCCCAGAGAAGCAGTGGCTGCCCCTGGATCCCTGGAAGTGCCCAAGGCCAGGTTGGAGCAGCCTGGGATAGTGGGAGGTGTCCCTGCCCAGGGCAGGGGTGGCACTGGATGGGCTTTAAGGTCCCTTCCAACCCAAACCACCATGGTCATCACTAAACCTCATCCCAGTGCCAATTCCAGTGCCTTTGGAACACTTCCAGGGATGGGGACTCCACCCCTGCCCTGGGCAGCTGTGCCAGGGCTGGACAACCCTTTGGGGAAGAAATTCCCTTTAATATCCGACCTAAACCTCCCCTGGCCCAGCCTGAGGCCGTTTCCCCTTGTCCTGTCCCTGTTCCCTGGGTGCAGAGCCCGACCCCCACCTGGCTGCCCTCTCCTTTCCAAAATCCCTCATTTTGGAGCCCTCATTCTCCATCCAGCAGCCTTTCCTCCATCTCATCTCACCCGGCTCCATCAGCAGCTGTTTGGGCCCAGCCTTCGAGGCACAGGAGCAGATTCTCAGGTCGCTGCAGGAGGCGATGCCTTGAAGGTGACACAGGAGATGAAAATGCGGAGCTCTGAAGGCCCAGAGCTCGGCAGGCGAGGTCTGAGACCCTCCAAAGCTGCAGCTGCTGCTGTGATTTGCAGTCTGGCAGCGTTGGGTGCTCTCTGCAGAGGCACAGCCAGCGCTGAGAGCCTCAAAGGCAGCCACAGGAGGAATTCAATATTCAGCTGTGCCGTGCTTGCCCTGGTCACTCTTCGAATGCATTCAAGGGGAGGAAGGGAGGGAGGTGAGAACTCCTCCTGGAGCCCCTGCTCCTGGGTTTTAAATCATTTATTCCACCTGCCCTTGTTGTCTTGCAGAAGCTGGAAGAGTCATGCAGGGACCTCACCTTCAGCTGCTCCAGCCCCTCTCTGCCTCGCTTTGCTCCTCAGCCAAAAAAATGCTGAATATTCGGCTGAAACAAATTCTTGCTGTCCTGTGGTGCCTGCAGCCACACCGGGATCCTTCCACTTTCTCCTTCCCTGAGTCTGCTAAAGGTTGAGAGATTTGGAGAGGAGAAGGCTCCAGGGAGAGCTCCGAGCCCCTTGCAGGGCCTAAAGGGGCTCCAGGAGAGCTGCAGAGGGACTGGGGACAAGGCCTGGAGGGACAGGACCCAGGGAATGGCTTCCCACTGCCAGAGGGCAGGGCTGGATGGGATCTTGGGAAGGAATTCCTGGCTGGGAGGGTGGGGAGGGGCTGGGCTGGAATTCCCAGAGAAGCTGTGGCTGTCCCTGGATCCCTGGCAGTGTCCAAGGCCAGGTTGGACGGGGCCTGGAACACCCTGGGATAGTGGAAGGTGTCCCTGCCCACAGCAGGGGTGGCACTGAATGGGCTTTGAGGTCCCTTCCAACCCAACCCATTGTGGGATTTTAGGATGATGTTCAGTAGAAAGATGTCCGGGCTTCGTTCAGCTTTCTCTGCTCGTGGCACTGCTGAATAAAAGCAGCAGTTCATGGAATTCTGCAAAAATAAAGGTCTGGGCCATCCAGCAGCAGAGTTACCCAGGTTTTTTTCCCCTTGCAGGCAGTACTACGAGATGCTCTACAACACAGCAGACGAGCTGCTGAACCTGGTGGTGGACCAGGGCGTGAAGTACACGGAGCTGGAATACATCTACGCCCTGAACCTGCTGCACCGCAGCCAGACGGGCGTGGGGGACCAGACCACGCAGAACATGAGGCTGCAGCGGCTCAAGGAGATCATCTGTGAGCAGGCTGCCATCAAACAGGCCACCAAGGACAAGAAGATCACCACCGTGTGACCCCCTCTGCCCCCCAGCTCACCTGGGGCTGGCAGGTGGCACCTCCAAGTGGTTTTGTTTGGTTGTTTTGTTCGTTCGTTTTTGTTTTGTTTGTTTGTTTGTTTTTTTGGGGGGGTTTATGTTGGGTTTTTTTTGTTTGGTTTGCTTTGGGGTTTTTGGTTTTTATGTTCTTTTGGTTTTTTGGTTGTTTCTTTTTTGTTTGGTTGGAGGGGTTTTTTTGGTTTTTGTTTTGCTTTAATCAAAGGCAGAAGCGCAAATCTTCTGGGCATTGTGGTGAGGAGGGAAATGCCATTTGAGATTCGGGGTTGGGGTGGTTTTGATGTGTGTCCGCCTAATGCTTCCTCCATGTTCTCCCCGAAGCGATTCCACAGCAGCAACAGCGTCCCGCTGGGGTTTGGGGCAGGATATTCAGCTTTGCTCTGTTGCTGCTGCTTCGCCTCGAGATGTAAAAGGAGCTGCGGGGTGGGAAAAGGGAAAATTGGGTCTTGGAAGTTCAGAGCACACTAAATAATCAGCACCCTGCCAGCCAAGCCCAGACCTGTTGGTCACACGGGGGATCTTGTTGGTTTTGAGATGTTTTTTGGAGAGCTCTGCCAGCGCTCTCTCCAAGTTGTAGCCACGTGAAGCTTTCTGCTGTTCCCGCTGCTGAAGGATGGAGTTGTTTATTCCTTCAGGTGCTGATCAGCCACTTCTCCACGTGGGAGGTAACACGGGACCATTTGTTTCCACCTCTCCTCTTTCATTATCCCGGAGCCATCTGGCGCCGGCTCCTGCAGCGCTGCATGGATGCAGCAGAAAATTGCCAATATAAAATAACAAAAAAACCTTCATTCTCTTGTTCTGAATGTTATCTTTGAATCCTCCCCCAGCTCAGAAGAGATTTTGTGGCTGTCACTTGATGCACTGGAAGGACGGGCAGGGTTGTGTAGCTCAGCACCAATGATCAGCAAGGGCAGGAGGGCAGATCCCAAATCCAGGGCACCGGTTCTACCCTGTCTTGACCCTGTAAATCCACCTTGACAAAGGTTCCTTATTCCTCCAAAATCAGAATATGCCACACTTGTATTTGCCAAGAAAACTGGGGACCCAGCTGGGTTTCCTGTGCTGGGAAAGGTTCTCTGTTGAGCTGTAGGTGCTTTGTGTGTCAACCTTGAAATTGCAGAATTAAAGGATGTTTAAAGGCTCTGGTGCTTTGGCTGGCTGTTTTTATGAAGTGTCATTCCCGAGGCATTTAAAAGATTCCTTTCCAGGCCCAAATTCAATGTTCTCCAAGGCTCCATCAGTGCAGAAATGATTTTCTGAGTCATTCAGTCCAACCCGCAGCTACCATGGACCAACTCAGGAGGCGTCTCAACATCCATGGAAAAAGCAGAACCCATCTCTTGTCGTTGTTAGGAACCTTTTTCTGGGTTTTTTCCCTCATTTTATTCCTAATCCCGATTTTTCTCATGTCAATATTGGCCATTGACTGCAGGAGTTCCTCCCTTTCCCTGATGGGTTTGTAGGAGGGTGGAGAATTCCCTGAGGGATGGTGATGGGATGTTCCTGGGATCACAGATCTGTGCTCACCTGCTTAGACATTGACAAGTGCTGCAGTGCAGCTCCTGGAATGCTGGATATTCCCTACCCACACTCTGGAAAAGGGAAAAGGAGCTGCTTGGTCCATGGAAACACCATTTCAGACCCTTTGAGGTGCAGGAGTGATGTGTGAGGAGCTCTGAATTCAGACTGGGTGGCTGTGGGCTCGCATCAGGTTGGGTTTTATTCCCTTTGCCTTTAATTTCTTCCTAATCTGAGGCTGTGCTTTGCTGATCTCAAGCTTTGCAGTCCACATTTTCCACCCACCCAGGGGCCCGGACACATTGGATAAAATCAGGCAAATCTCATCTTTGGGAGCAATTTTGCTTCTAAAACAAATTATTTTAACTATTTTTCCTCGAGCTGCCCCTCACGCCGTCCATCACACTGCCACAAGGTGTGAAGAGAGCAGCAGTGACACCCAGGGACTCACCTGCAGCAGGTGGAGAGGAAAGAAGCTTCAGCAGTTGAGGTAATTAGAGCTTGTAATTAACTGGTGTCTCTCAAGTGCTTAGACTCTCAGCCCTCTCCAAACCTCCACGAGGGAAGTAAATATTCCCTGGGTATTCCAGGGATCACACCATGGAGAAAGGCAGGAGCAGCGCGTGGGAACCCAGACGCCGAGCACCTCATTCCATCCCCACACTGACACTCCCTGCTCCAGCTTCCCCTCCACACCACAAGAACGTTGGACTCGAACTCAGAGGTCTTTCCCAACCTTAATTCCAGGATTCCAAGAAGATGTTGCAAGAAAGAATCCTCATCAAAGAGTCCTTACGGAGTATTTTTTCCTGGGAAGGAGGTTTTGGAAGGAGGCGTGTTTTCCTCCCACCAGAAGTGTAACACGCCGCGGATGCTGGGATTGTGAAGCACACAAGCTGGGTTGTTTATCACAGAGAGCTGCTCAGCCTGGAGAAAGGCTCAGGGGAGACCTTCTCACTCTCTACAACTCCCTTACGAGAGGTTGTAGCCAGGTGGGATTTGGTTTGTTCTCCCCTAAGCAACAGGAAACGGCCTCAAGTTGCAGCAGGGAAGGTTTAGATCGGATAGGAGGGAAAAGATCCCCTTGCAAAGGCTCTGGTCCGTGTTTGTTTTAAATCCTGCCTCACTGACAGGAGATGGAGTGGGTGAGGGGGAGAGATTTTGGGAACATTTTTTGTTTACTGAGCTGGGCTGTGGGTAGAGACAAGCTGTCGTGGTTGGGAGTAAATAACTCCTCAGACAATCTCCTCACCGTGTCCACACGCCCTCCTCAGCATCCATCTGGAGCCACACTTGGGGGGCCAGCCCTAAGGGGGCTGAAGAAGAAGGTGGCTCTGACACACCAGAGGCTCCTGAGGTGTTGCCAAGTCCCCTGAGGGCACATTTGGTCACCAGGTGGCTGAAGTCCTGTCCTCTCCACAGAGGAGCCACCGCCTCTTGGGGTTTGGGCCAAGTCCCACAGTCCCTCGTTGGTGTTCAGGTGTCCTCATGATCCTGTCCAGATTTATCAGGCTCTGCCTGTCCTGGATTTATCAGTTCTCAGGGATGGAACAGAAGCTCAAGGCTCCTGAAAGCACCAGCCTTGGGAAACTTTTCTGCCTTCCCAGCACTGACTTTTCCTTTCTTGTCTGGTTCCAATTTCTCCGCCCCAGCCTGTGGAACTCAGCCCCACAGGGCATTTGTAACACGTTTGCAGTGGGAGATGGTTTCCCAAAGGGAAAAAAACACAGGAGGGTGTTGGAAATGGTGCAAAAATCCCGGGAACCTCCTTTATCTTCGACCTGAGCTGTGCAGAGCACGATGTACCCCAAATCTGCCCTGCAGGAGGGGCCCAGTCCTCACTCTGGGACAAGAGCACAGAACATCTCCGGTTCTGTATCCAGTGCTGGGATCCAGCGTCTGGAGGGTGTGGAGCTGCTGGAGAGAGTCCAGAGGAGGCCCCGGAGCTGCTCCCAGGGCTGGAGCCCCTCTGCTCTGGAGCCAGGCTGGGAGAGCTGGGGGTGCTCCCCTGGAGAGGAGAAGGCTCCAGGGAGAGCTCCGAGCCCCTTGCAGGGCCTAAAGGGGCTCCAGGAGAGCTGCAGAGGGACTGGGGACAAGGCCTGGAGGGACAGGACCCAGGGAATGGCTTCCCACTGCCAGAGGGCAGGGCTGGATGGGATCTTGGGAAGGAATTCCTGGCTGGGAGGGTGGGGAGGCCCTGGGATGGAATTCCCAGAGCAGCTGTGGCTGCCCCTGGATCCCTGGCAGTGTCTGTCCAAGGCTGGGTTGGACGGGGCTTGGAGCAGCCTGGGATAGTGGAAGGTGTCCCTGACCATGGCAGGGGTGGCACTGGATGGGCTTTGAGGTCCCTTCCCACCCAACCCATGCTGGGATTCTGTTCCCTGCTCCAGTCCTTCCCCACAAATCGTTTTGCTGTCCTGACGTGACCCTGCAGGACACAATAGTTCACAGACAAAGCCTGGAGGTTCTGTTTTGTAAAGCCCCATGAAATTCTGGCAGCTGTGCCAGGAATCATTCCACGGAAGTGCTCCTTTGGTGCTTAAACAGACAAGGAAATACTTCTCCAGACAGCAAGCCCAAAACGTTTCCATGGGGGCTGTAAAAGTTCATGAGGGTTTCACAATTTCCTTTTTACAGCCTCATAATCTTTACCGGGTTTTAATTATCCCACGATTTCAAAGCCTGTGCCAGACACAACAGGAGAGGTGGAAGGAAAAGAAAATTGCTCTGGTTCTTTCATAGTTTGAGTGTCAGCCTCCAACACGTCCTCTCCTGAGGGTTCCTTCCCTCTTTTTATCCTCTTGATTAAGGATGATACGAGCCTGCCTGGAAGATACAAATTCATATATTGGATGGGCACAGATAGGATAGAGATGGATGGATGGATGGATGGATGGATGGATGGATGGATGGATGGATGGATGGACGGACGGACCCCCCAGGGATATCAAGGTGTGGCTCCCCCCCAAACTCATCTCCTGCCATCCCCAGACAGCTCTGGCTGGAGAGGTTTGCTGAGGAGCCTCTCCAGGGAGGCTCTCCCTTTGTCTTTCATTGCAGCGGTTTTATTTTATGAGCATGAATCACAGTTGCAGATCTGGTTCTGGATGTGGTGGGGGCAGTGAAGGGGAGGGCACTCCAACAGCGGGCGGGGAAGAGGCGCCAGGAGGAAACGAGCACTGCAGCAGTGTCGGTTCTGCTGCTCACAGACGAGCAGGGAGCTCTGTTCGCAGCACAAAGGAGTCGCTTTATGGAGCTGAGGCACGGCAAATCACACAAACGGCCACTTGCCCACTGATCCTGAGGCTTTGGGATTCACTCCCACAGTGGAGCATCCTGTGATACGCAGGCCCCGCTCACCACCGCAGACCTTGGCCACAAAGCTGCCTGAGCTCTAATTTCAGGAATTTATTACCCAAGGATTCGTCCTACCACACTTTAAATACCCAGTGACCCACACCAGGAGCATCCCAAGCCTTGGGCAAGGCTGTGGGTGCAGAGCAGGGGATGTTGGGCCCTGAGGGCTCCGTGCTCCAAATGTGATAAACTCCGAGATCCAGGGAAGTCAAAGTTGCTCTCCAGGCCATGGTCCCTGGTGGACTGGCCCTGTTCTTCCATTCCTTTCATTCCAGGCCCTTCCACCATCCCATCCTAATCCGAGCTGGAGCTGCCTGTGCCCTGCAGTTCAAATTTCAGCTTTTCCATTGAGCAGGGAGCGTGCTCAGAAATGAGGCATTTCACTTTATTCTCCATTCCTTCCTTTGCTGATGGGATCTAACCACCGAGCCAGGAACAAAACACCTCAGTGGCTGCGGCCAGCATGTAATCATTAAATTTGCTTTTGGATGACCTGCGTGAAATTCATCAGGAGGTATTTATTGGGAAGTTCATTGCATCAGTGTTCGTTATTTACTCTGTTAAGCTGAGGCACAGTGGCAATCAGGGGAGAAAATTGGACTGCTCAGGCCTTGGACTTCAGTGTTTGTCATTTCCTCTGCTGAGTTGCAGCATGAAATGTGTTTGGCACAGACAGATCCCTCCTTGGGCTGCCTAAGCTCATCCCGTGGCACCCAGCCACTGTCGGAAAGGAGAAAGCAGGGCTGGGAAAAGGAGAGGGAAACACAAAGCAGTCGGAATCCTGCCCCTGGTGCTGAGCACTTCCAAAGGCCTGTGGGGACTTTAATTAATATTACGGCTATTTTCCGTGCCTCTGTCTTTCCATGCTGCTGCTCTTGCTCCTGGCTCAGTCCGCTCTCCATCGCTGGGCTCTGACAGGCACAGGGAGGCTGAGCCTGAGCTGAGCAGAACCAGGACTAAGGAGAGAGAGAGCTGGGCCCAGGAAAGCCCCAGGGCAGGGACTGTCCCCTGTGCTGGCCCTGCTGAGGGACCCCCTGGAATCCTGGGGGCAGCTCTGGCCATTCATGGCAAGAAGGATATGGAGGGGCTGGAGCGTGTCCAGGGAAGGGAACGGAGCTGGGAAGGGGCTGGAGCCCCAGGAGCAGCTGAGGGAGCTGGGAAAGGGGCTCAGCCTGGAGCAAAGGAGGCTCAGGGGGGACCTTGTGGCTCTGCACAACGCCCTGACAGGAGGGGGCAGCCGGGGGGGGTCGGGCTCTGCTGCCAGGGAACAGGGACAGGAGGAGAGGGAACGGCCTCAGGCTGGGCCAGGGGAGGGGCAGGCTGGATACTGGGAAAAATCCTTCCCCTAAAGGATTGCCCAGGGCAGGGGTGGAGTGCCCACCCCTGGAGGGATTTAAAATCCATGTGGATGTGGCACATGGGGACATGGGGCAGTGGTGGCCTCGGTGGTGCTGGGAATGGTTGGACTCGATGACCTTTGAGGTCTTTTCCAACAACTCCGTGATGTCCCAAGCCACTCCTGACCCCTCATCCAAGACTCTCCAGGGGCCTTCTCCACACTCCAGGCAGCCACCTCTGATGGGACATGGACACTCCTGCCACCAACTCCCCCAGGGAAAATTTGGGGAAGGTTCAGCAAGAAACACAACAAGATCAAGGGGAAATGGGTAAACCCAAGCCATCGGCTGCAGGGAACTGATTTAAGGAGCTTGGTTGTGCTCCCAGCAGGAATCCCAGGAACACAGCCCTGGGAAGAAGCTGAAGGGAAGGTGTCAAATAAACTCCCACCTCTGCCCCACCACTATGAAAGCTGGACCTGCAAAACCGAGTTTAATGGGATTTACATTGCCTGCTTTCCACCTCACTCCTCTCCCAGCTCAGGAGCATTTGGAGTTTCCTCCTCCTCCCCACACCCAGCTGGGTCCTTTCATTGCCTGGAGCTTCTTGGTGAGTCGCTGAGTGAATTCGTGTGGGGCTTTTACAAGTGCACAGGGCTGCCCATAAATCTGCTTTGCATGTGGCGCGTATTGGGGAGCTGATTGTTTCTATAATTGAACAATAAATCAATGTATTTAAGGCCAGTGCTTGCCATTAACACTCCTGAGTGCGAAGTGCTCCCTCTGTCAGTGGTGGGGAGCTTTTATGAGGACAGTAACTCCTGATTTACGGCTTCAGCTCTGGGGTTTGGGGTTATTTTTAATGGTCATTCAGTGTTTGCTGTTCCAGAGCCAGGAGAATTTGGGGAACATTTCACACCACGGCCAAGCGCGGTTTGAAATTTAAAATATTTGGGGAACCATCTCACCCGATCTGTGCCCCATCAGCCAATGAGGTAACAACAGATTAACGAGTTTTCCTTCATTAGCATGGCTGGAGTCACTTCTCACCTGCCTGGGCTGCTCCATCCCCTTTAAACCTCTAGCTTGAGAAACTGAAAGCAGTGAGGGCTCTTCCAGGCATAATTTGGGACTGAGTCTATCCCAAACCACTGAACTTCATTGATCCAGGAGTGGTTGGACTCAGTGATCTTAGAGAGCTTTTCCAACCTCTGTGATTCCATGATCCTATGGGGCTGTCACTGGGTTGGAGCCATCCCACTGCACACACAGAGGGGGATTTCCCTCTGACCCCTCAAAATACATTAATTACCACCAAACCCCCCACCCAGCACACAACCAGCCCCCACAGCTCTCTGCAGCACCCTCAGATGCGACCCCTTTCCATGGAGGGAAAGGACAGCTGCCGGGGAATGGCTCCTCCAACATTCCTGGCCAACCTTGCTGTCCAGGAGAACCAGATGAGCACCAAATGAAGCAAACCAGGGGGGCAGGGCAACATTCTGCAGGTGGGAACACCAAACCCTGCCAGAAAATGGTGCCAGTTGGGATCACAGAGAAGCTGGAGTTAAACTGACAGCAGAGAGGGCTGACAAGGCAGAGGGAAGTGCACAAATCATTGGCCAGGTGTAGAAAGCAGCACAGATCCTGGAGGAAGATGAACAGACAGCTGTCAGCCCTTTGGGATGGCCTTGCTCGGCTTTCAGAGTGCACTTTGTGGAGGAAAAAGCTCAGTTTTTCCTCCCTTCTGCTGAGAAAGGAGAACATGTTGTGGGTGATCCCTTTGGCTGGATGTGCTGTGCTCATCCAGGGATGTGGCACTGGAAGGAGGAGGCCCGGGGTGACATTTCCCACCACCCCAACTATCTTCTGTGCCCATCAAAATCCCTGTCACCACCGAGGGGTTTTGTTTCTGCTCCTTTTTTGTAATGGCCCCGTTCAGGGCCAATCTGTCTCCAGCCCAAAATGCACAATCATTTCACTCCATCCCTCGTGGAGAGGGGTCTTCAAGGAGCCACCTCATCCCAGAGCTTCCAGGCAGCTGCTGCCTGCTCTGCCAAGCCAAGCAGATGGGGTGGGGGGAGACAGGGAGGGAGGACGAGTGTGATCCTGAGGCTTTAATAACCCCTTCTCCTTCCTGAATCATCCCAAATCCCAGTGGAAGGGCAGGCCTTTTCCAGATGGTAGGAAATAAACTCCGGGACATGTCCATGCTGAGAACTCATTAGCCCTGCTGGCCGTGCTCCAAGCTCGGCGGCAGTCCGTGTAAACTGGATTTGGACCTGCCCTTTTTTCCTCTCATCTGTTCCCAGGAAACCTCCAGCCCTGTCTTACAAGGACGAGCTGCCCAGCTCGACATTAATTTGATTACGTGTGGCCTTTGCCTCTCGGAGGGGTTGGAGCAGGGGCAGGTGTCTTCCTGCGAACCTGCAGCGTGTTCATCCCAGCACCCGGGCTCGCCTTCCCAACATCCATCCGCCTCCCGCTCCTTTGATGCGAATTCCGTGTGGAGTCTGGGCAGTTGTGGGGGGTTTTTCTGCCTCGCAGGTTGTGAAGGCACAGCAGCAGACAGGGCAGGAAGGTGTGTGTTGGATTTACATGAATTATATATTGAATTTACACGCACGCTGTGGGATTCCAGCCCCCCCCAAACCGCGGTGAGGGGGTTCTGCTGCACTCGGTGGCTGCCACTGCCACCTCCCATGGCAATCCCTCCCTCCAGAGCAATCCCAAGGGTCCAAGTCACCTCCTCCTGCCCCAGAGCCACTGGCTGAGTGACAGGAGAGCCACAGCAGCAGCAGGTCCTGGCAGGGCCGTGCTCCTGGGGGTGTTTCTGGCTCTGCGTGCAGGGTCCTCGGCGCTGCGTGGCTGCAAGATGTCAGACTCATGGAATAAAGTGAATTTGAAACTGAAACATCGAGTAAAAGGTTCTCTGCATTTCTGTTTCTCTCTAAAACCTCACAGACCTTCCAGAGCAGAGCTCTCCAAGCCCTCTGACCAGCCCTGGCGAAAGACAGAGGTTCCCACACCCCGTCTCCTGTGGGGGTGACCCAACTCCCTCCGGTCACAGGGAGTCCTGGCACAGCAGGGAAGCAGGGAATGATGATCCTGCAGTTTGCAGAAGGCAAAAGCTGCCGATGTGGGCTATAAAACAGCGTGGGTTTGGGAAGGGGAACATCCTGGAGATCCTGTAAGCTTGGAACAGCCACAGCAGCACGAAAGGGAGCAAGAAATCACTGCCCTGCAGCAGCTCCTGCTTGGCTCTGCAGCTCTGCTGACCCAAAATTGTTCTCCTAGGTGGCAACAAACCCAAAATCCTCCCAAACCCCATTCCCAGACAGGGCTCCTCCTTCCCTTTCAGGGTTTTCTGTCCTTCCTGAGCTCTCCAGCCTTTCCCTTTGCTGCCCATCTCTGAAGCAGCTGGAGCAGAGCCTTCTGTGCCGGGGGCTGCGGGGTGCTCAGTGCAAAAGGAATAAATCCCATTAAGGGTTTCAACATTTATGGCCAGCGAGATAATAAAAGAATGTAATTTGGGGTAGCTTTATTGCACTTATCATAATGTTTCCCTGAAGCACAGAGATAAAAGTCAGCGGGTAATGTCCATAAGGAGTTTTTATATCTTCCTCTCCATTTTTTTTAGCAATAACCGCCTCATTCAAAGACAGGCGTCACTTTACCAGCAATGGAAATTCACTGCAATAACCCCATCCCCGATATTAAATTGTTTTACCACACGGAGATGTTCTCTCCCTGTGTTTATCTTGCAGGCACTTGTATTCGGAGACATCCTGGCACATCTTCTCCGCCTTTTTCCCTTTGTTTTCTGCCTTTTCATTCTCATTTTACCCCATTCTGCAATGTAAGAAGAAAGGTAGATGATAGACCGAAAAACTACAATATCTTTAGCATTTTTACAATTTTTTAGCATCTTTACTTCCAATTTATATTAGGAGAGGTTGGGTGTCTGTAAGATACACGTGATATAAAAAACAGGACAACACGCAAAGATCTCTCAAAAGCTGTCATTTTGCTTTCCCCTGCTGAGACAGTCTCATCTCTCATTACTTCCCAAATATTACCAGCTAAATTATATAGATTATTTTCCCCACCAGTTCCAAAACTGTACATTTTTCTTTCAGAAAAGCAGTGCTTCACCACCAACTACGGAGCGTTAATGTGTGTTGTGACAAAGAGTATAGTAACAGAGATCTATTTCATATATATATATATATATAAAAAACTAACATTTCTAGGTCTGCTCCAGCGCAACTGGAGGCACAAAACTCACTTAAAGCCATCCCTTCAGGGGAGGAGGAGGGACACAGTAATTTACTAATCCCTTACAAGAGGTGCTTTCCCCTTCAATCTTTTCACCTCGAAATCCCCCTTTTATGCTATTTTTGGCCCTCCCCAATGGGATGGAACAGTCATATCTTATCCATGGCACACATGGAAGCCATTTGCATCCTCAGGGGTGTCAATGTTAATATGCAAATAGGGCTTAATGAGGGCCTGGGTTAAATTATGGTTGACCAAAGAGGTAGAATAAACACTTTGGTCTCCCTCCACGTACTGAAGCGGCAGTAAAGGCTCTGTCTGCGCCAAAATGTCTTTATGCACCTCTTTATCTCCTTCAATTGACATCTTTATAACGTTTATAAGTTTGTCCTGCACCGCGACGCGGGAGCGAGGCCAATGGCTGCCTCAGGGAAGCGGACTACAACTCCCAAGATGCTCTGCGGCCTGGCGGACAGGGCAGGTGCGTGCTGCGCCGAGAACTACAATTCCCATGTTGCACCGCTGCACGCTCTGCGCTCCTATTGGCTGGTGGTGCCGTTGGCGCGATCCCCGCTCCCGGTGGGAGCCGCGCTTTCCGTCTCCATGGCAACGAGCAAACAAATGGCGGTGGCCAGGCCTGAGCGGGGACGGGACCGATAGCGGAGTCCTCTCCTCCTCCTCCCTCCCTATCAGAGCTCATGGCGGGCGGCGAGGAGAACGGGGGAGAAGGCAGCCTCGGGGAGCGGCTTCCTCCTCCTCATGAGTCGCCGCAGCCCCTCGCTCAGGGGTTCCCCGAGGAGCAGCCCCAGCTCGGCCCGCCTCACCGCGAGGACGAGCAGGAGGAGGACGGCGAAGAGGAAGAGGAGTCAGAGCGCTCAGAGGTTCAGCTCAGGGCTCCCCAGCTGCTTGGGGAGGGGTGTGTGCTTGTGAGGGAACTGCCCTTTTCCCCCTCAGTGTAGATGTGGGGGAAAGAAAGGGGGAGCGAATGGGGGCACTTCTAATTTCGGCCTTGTTTAGGGTCCCTTCCATCCCCTGGTGTCCAGGGTACTTCTGGATTGTCCCTCTCTCCCACAGATTCAATTAGATTGGAAAAAAACTTTGAAGATTGTCAATTCCAGCCGTTAACCCAACACTGCCAAGTCTCCTGGCCATATAAAACTACGGATAAACTGGCACATGTATGGCCAAGTGAAACCTCGTTTCCTGTTTAAATTCCCAGCCCTGAGCTTCAATAAGCCCCTGGACCCACGTGAATTTTCTCTCCCTGCCCTGCTGGGCTTTAAATCCCAAAACCACGAAATGCCACCTCATATTTTGCCTCGTGGAAATGCTCTCCCCTGCTCTCACATGTAGGCGCTATCATCTCGATGATTACGTTATTTATCTTGGTCCCTAGATTAGCAATTGCCGCGTGGCTCCTCGGAGCTTACAGGAATTTCACAAGCCATTGGCTGATTTTCTCGTTAAGCCCGCGCCCTGGTTCATTAGTGCCATCTGCCAAGCAGCCTCTTCGGCAAAGATTCTTTTCCTCTGAAGAGCAGCGCTGGGCTGCTCGTGCTGAAGGAATGCAAAGGGCTTCCAACAGCGCTCCTGTCGGGCTGCAGCACCCGTGTTAGTGCTGGTTTGCTGAGATGCTCGCATCCGTAGTGACAGGCTGGAAAATCAATCCCCACAGACCGATGTCTGTCCAGCAGGTATTTGTTTGTTGCAGCGCTGGCGGTGAGGGGGATTTCTGCTCCTAACTCGCCCGCCTCTGTCAAGTGCTGTGGTGTATTTACACAGTAAGTTTTGCTTAATGTTGCCGTGTCATTACAGCATCGTCACATACACGCCGGAGCTAATTTACATAGCACGATCTCATGGTTATTAGATAATTCTTTGCACTGCACTTCCCCAATTCGGGGGTCTTCGGGGGTCTTTGGTGAAGGCTCCTAAAGTCTTCTTCGCACTTGAACTTTTCAACTTTGTCTTCGGGGCACGCATAATTATGGTGCTCCCTGGTCCATCTGGTCTTAAGCGGCCTAAATTCTTTGTTTTGTGGCTAATTGGCTTTGGCCTGCCAATTTCTCATTAGTACTACACTTACCTACCTCTAAAACTATACACCTGGGGTTTTTTGGATTTTTTTTTCTCTCTTTTTGTCTATTCTGCATTTAAGCAACGAGTTAACAACATACCAGCCATTACATTATGTACAAAGTTATTCATGTCAGGTTTTATGGGTATCAGAAGTTCCGATTCGGGTTATATAAGCATCAGGTTATAGGTGTAGAAGTTATGATTCAGGCTACACAAGTAAAAGCTATGATTCAGGCTGTATAAGGATAGAAGGCTATGCCTGAGGTTATATTGATATTCTTCAGGTTATATGGATGAAAAGTCATGATTTAGGTTATATCGATGTTAGGTTACATCGATATCTTATAACCCGAGCTACAGAAGCACTCTGTAACTTTGACCTAAGTTGTACAGACATCCGTAATCAGCGGGAGCTGCGTGGCTCAACGCCTCGGGAAAGGGCTGCTGCGCTTCGACCGGGAGGGAAGAAACTAAAAACCCCAGCAAAAACCTGATGAGCCTTCTTAAACGTATCGAGCTGGCACGTGGCGTGTTTCTGTTTAGCTGCTTCAAGGGCAGCATCCATCATTTCCCCTGAGGCTGGTGCCTCGGTGGGGTGGCGCAGCGTTGGAAGCAGCGTTTGATCGAGGACTTTTATTAAACCCCGTTCCCAGTTGAACCTCTGGATTCTGCCGAGCGTGGAATTCCCCTTTATGAATCTCCCCTTAATCCATTCCTCCCCTTTCCTGGTATGTTGGAACCCAGAATGCAGAGAATCTCTCTCTGGCTGTTTTGAAGGATTCTACCCCCCTGGACAACACTGTTTTTGACCTTCGCCCATGGAGAAAATTCCCTACCCTTTGGGAAGAGTTGGAATCCACACTGGTGTGAGCTAGATGATAGAATGTTATGTAAGATTGTCACAAGGTGAAAATTTAGGGTCTTTGGGTATGTTAATGTAGTAAATAGAGAAAAGGTAAAAAACTTCAAAATGGAGGATTGTTGTTGTTCTCCAGGCCTCTTGTTCCTCCTTCTGTTACTCCATATTCTGCAGTAGAAGTAGTTTAAGGTGATTGGATAAAGAATTCCGCAGTTCCTGTGTACGTGACAAAGTGAGTTATGGAACATTGGTGGAAAAGTGAAAATATCTTTCGTTTTACATTTTTATTGGATAATTTACCTTTAAAAAGACTGTCTAATCTCGATAATGCGGGCTTCTCCTGCATTCTCTGCTCTGTGCTGTGTCTGGGTCACATCAGTGACTCTCCTTCTCTGATAAGACTCAATAAACAACAATCTGAAAGCAGAGACTGCTGAAGGTCCCGTTCGTCTCCTGAATTCCTGGCAAAGACGCTAAAACTCTCCCCCATGAGGGGAGGCATTAATTAAGGCACAGAAAGTGTCACTGGTGTTTTGTAGGGTCGGTTGGAGGGAGTGTTGGACGAAGACACCGCCGCTGAGGGACTCCACACCTTGGGCTACTCGGCCCCTGGGACTGAATATGTTTATCTTCATCTGACACTTCCAGTAAGTACAAGCTAAAAAAAACCCCCATCAGTTTAAGGTGTTTCCCTGCACAAATATTTCCTTTTTTTAACAGCAAATAGTTGGCCTAGTAAAAAAAAAAACCCAAAAAAAAGTCAAGAGAAAGATTTTTGTCTCTGCCTGCCAATGCTGTTTCACGCACGGGGTTTTTGGTAAGACTCAGCGTGGAGGAGATTTTTTGGGTTTTTTTTTCATGTAGTAGCAACAGTAGGAAGGTTTTTCCTTATCCAGGTGTGAAAATATATCTTCCTGCTTCAGTCAGCTGGAGGAAGAAAGCAGAGGAATGTGTGAAACACCTGAAAATGCTGCGTTCAGGAAGTTAAAACGGTTGTGTCTTCTCAAAGATCTCTGCTGTCCCTCCCTTTTCCACACAGCTTTGTTTCCCTGGCGTTTTTCCTGATTGCAGCTCTCTTCTTGTTGTTTCCAAGTCCTTCTTCTGACCTTTTCTCCATTGCTGGCTGCTCTAACATCACTTTCTGTAGATGTCACCCTGTCTGGAGGGACCTCAGGGCACCTCTCCAATGTCTCCTGCTCCAGTGAGAGTTTACACAACCAGTTATTAAAATTATTATTAAAGTCCCCTTCCTTTTCCTTTTTCCAGGGTCGTGAGTTGAGTGACATCAACATTCTCTCTGGATACGTTCACCTGCAGAAAATGGAGCTTTCCTCCAATAAAATTAATGGTATGGAGTAAATACACCACAGGTTCTTGGGTTGTGAAATCATTTCAGATGAGAAAGGCGCTGGAGCACGGAGCTTTGGTGTCACAAAGCCTGGCTGACATTTCAATGGTGTAAAATATTCCAGCTCCACAGAACCAGGCTTGATCTCCTCGGAAATGTCCACGGCCCATTAAGACCAGCATATGTTTATCAGTGGCAACATGGAGCTCAAACTCTCAGTTTATTACCCAGAGATAAAATCCCAGTGAATATGTCAAGGTTAAGCTGGAGATTTGACAGAATATTTCAAGTTGTGCCTGGTGTGGTTTTCCCAGCCTTGAGTTTTCCCTCATCAAGGGTGACAAAAGGTAAAAAATTACATTTTTCACCTTTAGAAAGGTGACAAATGGAGACTGGGATAAACTCCATCAGTTACTCCTTCCCTCTCTCTCATTTTTTTTTTAATTTAACATCAAGTGGAATAAGCTGTGGTGGGGCAGCCACATCATTTCTTTCGAGTTCCTTTCACTTGAGGTGCTGGAGTCCAATAATAGCAGCACTTTTGTAAAGCAGCTCCTCTCCCTGCTCATTTTAATAAGAGGTTTTTTTTTTTCTGTGGAGGCCAGATATGAAGAGAGCAGGGACTTTTCCATAGCAACCACTCATTTACTCTTCAGCTGTGGCCTAAATACTTTCCTCCACTAATTGATAACTGAGGACAGAGTGAATCTGTCATTCTAGAGGTGGATAGAATATAAAAAATATATTCTTGCTTATAGGCAAATCGATTGACATGATGAAAATTAAATGTAGAACCTGGATATTTATTCTTTGTGGTTTATAAAACATTTTTTTTTCCTCTAGGAGAAGGTGTTAATAGATCTGATTTCTGCATTTTGGGCATCACTTTCTGAATGTGCAGCTACAAATTGATTCTTAATTGCTCCAGGATGTAATTATCCCATTTTGCCATGATGATCTCTGCATTCAGGCACAGGATTTGACATTTTGTTTCATTTCTAGATCTTTCCTGTATCAGTCACATGCCTTACTTAATAGAGCTGAATGCTTCCAAAAATGAACTGACCACATATTTCAATTTTAAACCACCTAAAAACCTCAAGGTAAGTCTGAAAAAAAAAAACCAAACAAACAAAAACAAAAACAAAAAAATTTTATAGGTTTAAATTCAAAGAGATTTCCTGAATCTAAGTTAGATGTTGTATTTGGGCACAGGCAAAAGTCAATTTTTATTCCTCCTTATTCTTCTTTCTCACCTCAGTTCACATTTGAACAGCTTTTCCAAATGTTTGGCTCTGTCTTTTATTTATGCCTTTTTTATATATTTCTATAGATATTTCTGTGGATATTTCTGTGTATTTGATCTATATTTATTTATACGGATTTTATTTATGTCTTTTATTTTCTTCCACACTGAACCCCTGCATGTGGCGGGAAGGTGGAACACCCAGCAAACTCCCAGCCACAGTAAGTGCTGAAGAAATAACCCCAAACTCCTCTCTTTTTTTCCCTTAGGAAGTAGATTTTTCACACAATCAAATCCCAAAAATGCAAGATTTATCAGCATACCACTCACTCACTAAACTCCTGCTGGATTGTATCCTTTGGGGAATCCTGAATGGGAGAAAAGTTGCTGTTTTCCTTTGCTGTTTCTTCAAATAAAAACCCGTTTCCTTTGTGTTTTCCCCTTCATGTCAGTTTTGTCCTTAGAACTGAGATTACATTGTGCTTCTGAGACTGATCTTAATTTACTTAAGCATTAAAAGTGGGCACATTTGGGGGATTTTCCTGCTAGAGGAACACAGAAACTCCTTTCTGTGTAATGGAGAAGTGAAAGGGGAGATGTCCCACGGTCTCTGCATGGCAGAGGTAATTTTTTTAAAATTAAAAGGATTTTTAAATACCAGAGCTTCACAGGGAATCAGCTTGGAACACTTAAATGAAAAAGGAATTTGTTGTTTCATCTTAGACCCAGCTAATTATGCAGGACAAGGCTGTTTAGCGGCAAAGAATTTTGAAGTAAAGGAAAACTTCCTGGAGTTTTTGAGGGAAGCACACGGAGCAAAGGTTGTGCTGCTCCCCACTTCCTCACTCATCCCAATTTCTGGAATTAGAAACACTTTTCTGGCAGAAAGTTGATAAACAGGAACCTGTAAATTGACTTTTTTCATTGCTGTTTTTCCAAGGCTTCCCTAAAGATTCCTTCCTGGAGCTTCACGTTGCCCTGCTGCCTTCAAATTGCATTCCGAGGGCTCCTGAACTTTTCCTTTTTTTCTTCAGGAATTGCATCCTGATTCTCTGCTCTCTGAAAAGGAGGGGACAGGAGAGTTTTTCTGTCTCTTTCCCATTACCAGCTGATGTTAATCCGATGCCTGTTTCACGGGGGAGCAGAAAAAGCATTTGCAGGGCACGCGGGTGACACTATTCCCACTTTCCAAAGGGGGCAGGTGACAGGAATCCTGCCACAAAATGCCACCAAGCCTCTCTCCTTTTTGCAATTCTGATTTTCCATCACAGAGCAAAAACCCTCCAGCGAAATGAAAAAGGTGGGGAGGGAAAAACAAAGATCCAAGATTTGGACTGTGGGTCTGATCTGTAGGGTTTGACTTGGTTTCGTGCAGCTGCCTTGAATTTCTTCATTAGTCAAGGAAGGTGGTGCTGAAATGGGGACAAAAATGTTTTCATGGGCACAAGAGAAGCCCCTGAGACAGAGGAGGATGAGGGCAGGATTGGAAATGCAGCATTCAGAGCAGCAAAGTGGCACCAACCCGTGTCAAACGCTCCTCAGCAAAGACCTGGCAGACAGAACGATCACATTTTTAAACACAGATGAAAAAAAATACTCTCTGAAATACCCTGCAGAAGCAGAAATGTTTGGCTTGCATTCACACTGGCAGTAATTAAACTTTTCTTACCATTTTAAAGTGAATTATGATGCAGATGATCAAGCCATTATCACTTTTTCTGTGCACACACGAGCGCACCTGACAGGTTTATGTAGGATTTATAAAGGTTTATAAAGAAATTGTCTGGGAGGAGCTGCCCAAACCAGAAAGAGACACAACTTGGACAAAAAAAATGTGACAATATAGGACAAAATGTGTGACAAAGCTTTCTAGTGAATCATTAAGAGGCTAAAATTGATTGTATTATTATTCAGTGCTGAGCAATTTGCTGCCTCATGTTGATGCTTGTGGCTTAAACTGTAATTTTTCCTTGTTCAAACTTTTACCTATTCTTGCCTAATTCCAATCACCAAAGAGTCACATCCCTGGAGCAGAGTTTTACCTAATTTTGGGCTGCTCCAGAGTCAGGTTCTTCTCACTTCCTCCATTTAAAGGAGAAATTTGAGATGGATTTGTTGTCCAAGGTGCTTTGTTTAAGGAATTTGAGGAGTTCTGTTAATGCTGAGTTTGCTGAGAGGAATCCTAACTACTTGTACTGCTGCTTTTAACCGTAATGTTAATTTAAAATACACTTTTTCCTCTCAGGACAGATGGCCAGGGTAGAACAGGTATAATTTAGAGTGAAATAACCCCATAAAATATCACTGGCTGCTATGACTTGAATAATTTGGGTAGGATGCTCAGAGCAGCGGGATTTAAATTTCCTCAGGATGAAGCTTTTGCTGTCCACACCATAAAATTGGACTTCATTTGCTCATTTACCACCTAATTACCGCTCAGGTTTTGTGTTCAGTTCTTTTTTTTCCTGAAAGCTCCGCACAGATAACGAGATCGAGGAGATCCGAGGGCTGGAGCAGTGTCACAGCCTGACCCAGCTGGGTTTGTCCCACAACAGACTCGCTGCCGTCAGGGGCCTGGAGAATCTGCCCATCAGGATCCTCAATCTGGTAAGAAAGACAGAATCCTGATGGTTTTCCTGCCTGTCTCTTATCAATATATCAATACCTAAATAAATAGGAAGGTAATGACATCGTTTTTCAGAGAGATCTGCAATACTGTACCTTTTTTTTTTAATTATTAATACAAAAATTGCACAGAAACACAGCCCAAACCTATTTTTAATGCCATCCAGCTGCTCTAAAAACAACAGGCCGCTTTTAACAGCTTTTACTTCGTACTAAGAAGTTAAAAATATTTAATGGGACTTTAAAAATAACTCCCAAAAAACCTCATAGCTCCTATTTGGCTGCATTAGTTCTAAGCACCCACATAAATATTTGAAGTGAAGTGAATGAATCCCTTATCAGGAATAGAAATATTCTTTTCCAATCCTTTTAAAAAATTTAAAGGTTTTTCCTCTGTTCTGTAGGAATGGATGTGGAAAATACTGACTCAGATTGGCCCTTGGCTGCTTCAATATTCAGGGAAGGTGTTCACATTTAGCATGTTTTGAATAATATATTCAAAGAGTGTTAATATCATTATATTTCAGATCTATAATACCTCCAGAAGCTCGCAGTGGTTCCCTCAGTGGCGATAAAATGGAATTTGGTCTCATTTTTAGTGGAGAAGATTAACTCAGATTGGCCAAATCCCATCTAAATGTTCTGAAAGGAGCTCCTAGGAGTGTGAGGATCTTTTCTCTAAATGCTTTGAAGCTCTTTTCTCTAAAAAATTTGAGCCACAGCGAGTCCCTCAGCCACTGTGTGCCCGGATTTCCTGGTTTGTTGAAAGGCCTAATGGGAATTCCCTTGGGAATCTGCTCTGTCCAGTGGTGGGAGGTTGTGTTAACAACTAAACCTTGTTGATGTCCCTCAGTTTGGTTCTTAGGTACTGATACCATTTTTGATAACACTGCTGGACTCTTTTAATTAGCCAAGGAGAGAGTCATGTGGAAATTATGGAAACAGGCAGATTTTAGTGGAGCATTTTCTTTGGCTGATTAGAATAAAATGCAGGTTTTGGGTTTTTCTTTTAATTTTTATCCCCTCTCTTCCCAGTGATTCAGCTTTCTCTTCCATTTTCCCTTGAGCTTTTTAGGTTGAAAGTTTGGGAGGAGGACTTCAAAAGCTGTAAATTCTGCCTCGCTCTACCAAACCCCCTTTATTCCACTCAGGTTTGCAAGGAAAAAAATAAAATAAGAATCACGGCTCTAATGAACTGGACTCTTAGGAATTTTCTGCCTTGGGAAAAAAAAAAAAGAAAGGCTCTATCCCCAAATCCCTTTTGTTCCCAGAATTTTCTGGGCCAGCGTTTTGCAACTCCAGCTCCAAGCTGTATCCGATTAACCAGAGGTCTAACGAAGCTCAGGAGCAGAGAGGGAGCCTCCACGCTATTAATAACCTAATTAAACATTTAAAAGTTAAGAAAAATGTCAAGGACAGACAACTGGATTCACATTAGAGGCAGCTGGCTTGTTTATTTCCACAGTTCCTAAATATTTATTAATAGGAGATGAGGCTTCCGAGCTTGCAGCACAAGGTGAGGCTGATGGCAAAATAAAACTTTGCAAGGTTATGGAGAAAGAATCCTGTGGAGAGGCCATATGGGAACGTGTGGGAATCACTGGGACAGGGATGAGCAGGGAATTGTTATCCTTACTTGGAGTTTGTGGCAGAAATGAGAAATGATTTGTGAGGCCCTGAGAAATGAAACCATCTGGAGGCCCGTGAGAAATCAGGGCCTCATTTGAAAGAATGCTGAGAGTTGGGTTCTCAAAACTTTGGGTCATTTCACGTGTGAGAGTCTGGAAGAACTTACAGGAGAGAAGGGGTTTTTTTAATTGTTATTTTTTAAACATTTCTGTGCTGTCACTGACAGCGAATAAAGCCTTCACTTATTGTGCATTATTATGAATTTATGTATTCCAGAGAGATTTTTGTATCTTCTCAGGGAATCATGGAATCATGAAAGGTTTGGGTTGGAAGGGACCTTAAATCACCCAGTTACAACTTCAACACCTTCCACTATCCCAGGGTGCTCCAAGCCCCAATGTCCAGCCTGGCCTTGGACACTTCCAGGGATCCAGGGGCAGCCACAGCTTCTCTGGGAATTCCATCCCAGGGCCTCCCCACCCTCCCAGCCAGGAATTCCTTCCTAATATCCCTGTGTCACTTTGAAGCCGTTCCCTGTGTCCTGTCCCTCCAGGCCTTGTCCCCAGTCCCTCTGCAGCTCTCCTGGAGCCCCTTTGGGCCCTGGAATGTGCTGGAAGCTCTCCCTGGATCCTTCTCTTCTCCAGGTGAACACCCCCAACCCTCAGCCCGTCTCCTCTATATCTTACCTTAATTTTTTTCATTATTTATTCTGCAATCACAAGTGTAAACAGAGCCACGATTACAGAGGGAAATTCAATGTATTTATGTATATATATTCCATAATTTTCCGTGCGTCTCTGCGTTCTAAATTTTGAGTTGGATGGTGACAGGATTGTTCTCGGGGCCGGTATCAGCTTTTAAAAAATGTTAGAGCTCTTTTTATTGCTGTTGTCTCTTCAAGGTGAGTTGGAGATGAGCTGATCAGCAGAGAGTGGATTCCTTTTTCCAGGAGCTGGAATGTGTCACATCAGGATGTGCATGAGGCTAAATGCATAAAGGCCTATTTGTGACAGGATTCTCCGTGACAAAGATTCCTCACATCCAACAAATAACTCTTTTTTTTTTCCCCTCAGGAATGATGTTTTCCATAGAGTTTTATCTGCAGTTTCTCTGCTTTCATTTTTTTCCATAGAGCTTTAACCAGATTGAGAAGGTGACTGGGCTGAAGAGCTTGAAAGCCCTGCAGAAGGTGGATCTGTCCTGCAATAAAATAAACAGTCTGCAAGGCTTGGAGGAACACGATCTCCTAGAAGTGATCAACCTGGAGGATAACCAGGTACCATGCTCCAGACTGAGCTCAGCTTCTCCTAACAACACCTAATATTTGAATTTTTTAAAACTCAATTCCGGGAAGGGACCCAAAAAAAATCATCCAGCACTGCAAGAAATGAATATTAGAAAAGATCTTTTCCTTTGGTGTTTCCCATGTTGATTCCTGGTGTCCTCTTGATGCCTTGAGAGGCCTCCTAGACACAGAGACCAGACAGGATAAGGGAATAAGGTCGGTATTTATTTGAAGGGCCTTCAGAGGCACCCCTGGGGAGCCAGAGGCTGCTGCCAGGATGGACCCCGAGATGGACGGCAGGGCACGAGTTCTTCACACTTTTATAGGTTTGGTTCATTTGCATGTCAGGGTGAATTCTCCAATTAAAGCTTCAGTTTAATGATGTAATTTCCCCAAGCTTGCCCCCCCTTTAGAGTCTTTGGTTTACACATTTTGGGCCTGGGACGGTCTGGGTGTCCTTGGAGAGCAGGCCCGGAGAGGCTTTGTTGTGTCTGCCCAGCACAGAGAGCAGAAATGAACAGGCTACAAGAAACCTCAGAGCTACACACTAAGCAGTGCAGGGCTTGAAAAATATAAAAGTTAAAACCTAAGGCATCACTCTCAGCCCTTATTTAATATCTTGGGTGGGTTTATCTTCACTCAGGTGTCCCTTTAGTGCTCTCTCACATCAGGAACTCGCAGCGCTCCCCTGGCTGGATCAGACAGGGATGAGTTTGCAGCTTTTCCAGCTTGATTATTCCCGAGGATCTTTACTTACACCACAGCTCTGCTGCTGCCAGCCCTCGGGGGGGTTCTTAATATCTCTCAGCCCAATTTTATGGCTACAGATTCTTCTGAGCTCTCAGCTGGAAACTCCCTGGAAGGCAGAACTGCAAGAACTCTCTTTAAAAAGTGGCTTTTGTCGTGCAGCACAATTTTCTGTACTGGAAGTACAATGGCACCGTCCAACTCATTTGAATTTTGAATGCCAAGCCAAATATCCACAATAATTTCGATATTGATCTTCCAGCGTCCTTAACTGAAAAAAAAAAAACCAAACCATCAGTTCATGAATCACTTTGACATCAAAGACAGATCTGTGGAAAAAAAAAAAAGAAATCTAAGAAAATAAAAATATAAAGCACAGTGGAACATTTTCTGTCATTTCTCCCCACTCACAAGACAGATTTAGAGCATTTGATTCAAGTCCCTGTGGATTCTTTTTCTCCCTGTGCTTAGGCTGACATTTAAAGGTACCTCAATTGCAGCAGACAGGAAACTCTCTAATTATTAACATTAATAACACCACTTCCATTGCCTTATTTATTTTCCACTGTTCTTTAACGGCACATAAAAAACTTTTAATTTTACCTCATCAAAAGTTGCCTCTTTGAATGATGTTATTGCAACTGTTTAATGAGTCACCCTTTTTTGAACATTGCCTTCTGAAGAGTAATTTAAAGGGGAGTTTTAATTCATTAAAACATGGAGTTACTTCGGCTCAGAACCACTCAGAACGATCTTAAATTCTTGGTTTTTCAAAAATGGGTACAATAAGTTTAGCTGCAAACCAAGTCTCAGTGATTTTCAACTGTTGATGGTTGGAATTCTGGGATTTATTTAAGAAATCCACTCAAATCACATTTAACTTGGTCAAAAGTGTCCTGGGTGGGCTTCTTGTTATCTCAAAGTGAGTATTGGGCTGGCTGTGGTTGAGGTCTGTGGTTTTAGACACTTTACAAGGATTAAATACGAATTAGGGAGAATCTGAAGTGTTTTAGGTTCAGTTGGACTTTCAGTATTTAAAAGGGGCTATAAAGCAGATGGAGAGGGACTTTTTACATGGAAAAATACAGACAGGAGAAAAGGGTTTTACACTAAAAGAGGAGGGATTTAGATTGGGTATTAGGAAGGAATTCCTGGCTGGGAGGGTGGGGAGGGGCTGGGATGGAATTCCCAGAGCAGCTGTAGCTGCCCCTGGATCCCTGGAATGTCCAAGGCCAGGCTGGATGGGCTTAGAGCAGCCTGGGATAGTGGAAGGTGGCACTGGATGGGTTTGAAAGCCCTTCCAACTCAACCCATCCCAGGATGATTCTCTGCTTCCACCTTTCAGCAGTGAAGGAAAACCAGGTTTGTTTGGGGCACACAAACCTTGATTAACCCCAAAAACTGAGTGCCCAGCTTTCCTTTGTGCACAGATGAGACCACAAATGGACTGGACCCTCCGGACCCCCTGATTTATCCCTCTGGACACATCCAAGGACAAAAATCCAGGTCCTTTTTAGCCAAGTGCTGCAAGTTCTGTAGGACGAACTTGAACTTCAGTGAAAAGAAACTCACAGAAGGATTTTTTTTTTTTTAAACTACTCAGCCAGAGCACGAATTTAACTGCAGAATTGCCTCACTTAAGCACATCAGCACATAAAAGCCAAATGTGTTAGGGCTTGACATTTGAAAGAGCTGGGAAAATGCAGGTGCTTGGAAATTGCTGCGTGCATTATCCTGCCGCTCCAGCTCACAGCCAAGTTGTCTCCTTTTGTGCCTGGAAGTGCCTCATTGAGTGCAGTTAACTTGTAAACCCCTTTTGTGACTTGTAATGATTTTTTTTTTTTTTTAATGCCCAGATTTGAAGAGCAGGGATTAAAATACTTTCTCCCCCTCCCTCTCCCCCCTCTTCCCGCAGAGTTCTGTTGCTGCTGATTGATGATCTGTTTCTGTCCCTGATCAGGTGGCTGAGCTGAGTGAGCTTAAATGGATTGAAGATCTGCCTCTCCTCAGAGTTTTAAATCTTCTAAAAAACCCTCTACAGGTAAGCAAGAACCAAAAACGAGAACCTAAACCTGATGGTTTGGAGCACACCAGAACGCTTTTTAGCCTCAGTTTCTGTCTCTAGAAGTGGACAGGTCGTTTGTCCTGAGAGATCAAAGACAATTCTATCCCGACTCGTGCAATTTCCAGATTTTGTATGAATTTTACAGTCATTTCCAATGCCAGAAAGAAGAAAAATATTAAGAGTTTAATTTGTTTCTTGTACTTGCCAGGTTTTTATTGGTTTTTATGAGACTGGACTGTCGTGGCACACAATGAAATTAGCAGGGAAAAGTACCTGAAATAAACTTCTCCTGGATTTCCATGATCTGAAAGGCTTTTCCTGCTCAGATGTCCTTCTCTTAAGTGAAGTCTGATCATATCCCTTTTTAAATTCCCATCTCGGCCTTTTGAATATTGTGGTTACAAACTTTTGAACAACTCAGCTCCAGCTGCAGCAGCTGAGCTTGTGAAGGGTCAGTTTGGGCAGTGTTTTGACACCCTTCAGAGTAAAAAACCTTTTATATTGCAATGTATTAAGGCCAATTTAATTTCAACCGATGGGAATTAAATATTGGCTGGGTGAAATTAAGGATTTTTTGTCAAAATGGAAACTTTGTCCCTCAGGAACAAGGAGGTTATTGGCTCTCGGCGATTTTCATGTTGCTCCAAATCACAGAGCTGGATCTCAAGAAGATTTCAGTGGAAGAAAAGGTAAGAAAACATCATTCCATCGTGGAATTTTTCTAAATAAAGAAGGTAAAATCTGTATTTACAGCTGTAGCAAACCTCCTCCCCCAAAACCTGCTTTATGGAAATTCTGTTGGATTAGAAACTTTCCCCTGTTGTGGTGCCTTAAGTGGAATTTGGTTCTGTATGTCCTGTGTGGGCCCGAGCCATGCTGGAACTGCTGCATTTCAGGGAATTATCCTTTCCAAATGATCCTTTCAGGAAATCCATCACTCCCAACTTTATCTGTATAAATTTTGGAGTTCTTCAGTGCCGGGCTCTCTTCCATCCTGAACGCACAGGCGATGATACCAGAGTGGAATTTACCCCAACGACCCAAGATGTTGATCTTATTCTTTGTCTTGTGTGCCAACCCGTTTTCCTCTCAATATAATTTTGAATATATCAGTGAAATTTCTTCCTTCTCTGTGGACTTGTCCTAGTTTGGACACATTTGGAGGAAAATATCTTCTGATAGAAGTCTGGTTGCAACCACCCCTCCCCCACCAGGTTCGGGGAAAAAAATTTTTTTCCTCGAAGGAAAGTGAAAGAGATAAAAGCTATTTATTTAACAAACACACAGGAGGGGAATAATAATGCTAAATAATGAGATCTCTCTCTCTGTGGAGAGAAACCTGGGAAGATTTCAGAGTCCTTCTGTAGGTGTGGTCTCTCTCCTCCTCGGAGCTGGGTCGGCGAGGGGCCACCCCCCCCGGGCCTGCGGGAAAAATTCTCCCGATGTGTTCAGATGTTGTTGAAACAGTCCAGAAGAGGAGAACAAAAAAACCAAAATCTTAGGAAAACAAAGTTCAACTCTCCGTCTCTCGCCAGAAAAAGAAGAGCCCGATAAAAACCAAAGTTGGCTGAGGGGAAAAAAAAAAACCCAAGGGCACCGCAGAAGCCGTGGAGCGTATCTCCGTGTCCTTGAAACAACTGCTTTGAAAAGTTTTTTTTGTTTTTGTTTTTTCTTCCTCTGTCCCTCTCAGGCTCAGTTTAAAGACACAGAAAAGATTGGTGGGCATAGAGTAGCGGTAGGGGATACATATCATAAGGTCACCCCAAGACAGGACTGTAGAAGTAAACCTGAGTGACTGGTTTGGACCAGCATTTCCCTTCCGAGTGATAAAAGCTATTTCACAAAATCCTCTCCTCACGTTATTTTAGGATGCCTCCTCTAGCCTCAAGAATTCTCTCGCCAAAGTGAATTTGGAGGCACCAGCTCTCCTGTCTCCCTGACACCAAATGGATGTGCGGGGATGTGGGTTTGGATCAGGAGTGTAGTTTGGAAGTGGAATTCCTACTTGTCCAACTCACCCCGTTGGATTCTCACCGTGGAATAGTCGTGCAATAACAGAGCTGAACTTCCCCCAGGTTACCCTTGACCAGCTGATGTGCACCAGGATGCACCCACCGTGCTCCCAGCTGCAGGAATGACGCGTGGGCAAGGACTTTGCTCATCAGATGGAAAATGCAAAGCCATTTATTGCGCAGTCAGAATTCCCTAAATCCCAGCACCCCACAGGATATCACATCCTAGAAACAGGAAAGATGTTC